>VZTZ01047235.1:583682-700935 GCA_013400955.1 Drymodes brunneopygia | reverse complement strand
ACCTGACTTTGGGAGGGCAAGGGAGCCATGCCCCAGTGTCCCCCATACTCACAGCACTTTCCCTGGGCACTTGGGTCCCCAGCTGCACTTGTGGTACTCGGCCTTGACGTAGCTCTCGGCCCCGTCCTGCAGCGTGCAGGTCACGTTGCGCTGCACCACGTAGGCACAGTAGCTCCTGGGGGAAACACAGCAAGACACTGTCAGCCCCTGCCCAGCACTGCCAGCAAGGTCTGGGGGGCTGGAGCTGGAAGGAGCCCCCCAGCTTGGGCTGCTGCTAGGGAAGGGCATCACAACCTGGTTCCTGTCACAGTCACAGCCACATTGTCACCGGTGCTGGTGGTGTCACCAGAACTGAGCTGTGCTTGGTGTGCCATGGACTGTGTGGTGAGACAGGCTATGAGGATAATCAGAATCCCTGCAGCAGCAGTTGTGGGAATAGCATTCCAGAAATAGCTCCAGCAGTGCCTGGCAGGGGTGGTCTGTCCTGCTGCAGCTCCTGGAGTGCTGCCAATGCAGGGGACAACACAAAAGCCTTCAGCCCTTGCTGTGGGTGCTGTCACAGGCCAGGCACAGAGAGGAGATGCTGCTCTGTAGGGCTGCAGCATCGTGGGTCCCTCCACCATGGAGGCAGGGACACCAAGCAGGTCGGTGATGGAAACCCCTTGAGATCTCTAGGACAGCACAGAGAGAGCCTCTTCCCTGCTGCCATCCACCTGCAGATGGGTGCCACAGGTACCAGTCAGCTCCAGCCACAGATCCCTCCTGAGCCAAGCAGCAAATCCAGGCACTGAGGATAAGCTGGCTGGGAGGAAGGCAGACTGTGGGAAGGATGTAGGGCTGCTGGTAGGACAGATGGAGGCCAAGGCTGTTCCAGCTGAAGGCAGAGCTGCCGGCAGGAGCAGATGGACTTGGTCCACAGGGGCAGAGACAGCAGGGATGTGTGGGGAGGCAGGGATTAAGGACAGGGGGACGTGGCAGACGGCAGAGCGGGAGGAGAGGAGGGCACAGGCCCACGGTGCAGAGCAGAGCTGAGGCGGGAGGTCAGCGGGATGGAGCAGATGGGCCAGCGCAGGCTGCAGGTGCAGGGAGGTGCTCAGTGAGGCGGGAGGACGTGGCTTCCCCTGTGCCAGCTGGGGGCTTGGTGTGGATGGGTAGGGAAGGTACTTTGCCTTCACCTGTTTGCCATCAGTGCTTGTCCCTCCTTCATTGATCTTTCCTCGCTCAGGGCAAGCCAAATTCCTGCTGCTCTGGCCCCTGAGCGTGACATGGTGGGGCTGGGAAAGGGCTGTGCACACCCACCCTGGGCATGCACACACACACACACTCAAACACACAGCCCTTCTTACCAAGCCCTTCTGCTCCATCCTCACTGTCACAATCCCTTTCCTCTGCCTCCACCTGCCAGAGGTGTCTCAACATCATCCAGACCATGATGGCAAGCCCATGAGAGCTGGGCTGAGGCCCTGCAGCTCGTTTCTGTGCTCAGCCCCAAGGCTGCTCTCCACAGGCCATGTGATGGCCATGCCAGGGAACTCTGACTGCATCCCAGCCCGTGTGTGGCCAGGCAGCTGAGCTGCAGCAGCCCCAGCTGCCTCCCAGTGCCCCCGTTCAGGCTACTCAATATCCAACAGCCCACCCAGGGCAGGAGCTCCCTCTGGGAAGCAGCAAGGTGTGAGCAGCATCATCCTCCCTCCAAGCCTCTCTCTGCTCCCTTCCAGCAGGGATCCCCTGATCCCATACCCCCAGCACATCCCATTTGCTCCCCACCAAGAGCTGCACCAGCACATCCACCCCAGCCCCTCACTGAGGGCTCCCTCTGATCCCCTGGGATGGGCACACAACTCCCAGCTGTGACTGGCATTGCCAGCCTGCCCAGACCCAAGCAGCTCTGCCCTGGCAAGGGCTGCCAGGCTCAGAGCACGAGCAGGGCCCTGTGCTGCTCCCTGCTCCTCCAGAAGTGTCACTCATCCGTGCACAGGACCACAGGAGAAGGAAGGGCAGGCACTTCTCTTAGCTGGAGGCAAAGGAGTTCACGTGTGCATGTGGAAATTCAGGATCACTGTCTATCCATAAATCCAGGACCTGCTCACAAACACACCCCCAGCTGCCTCTAAGTGGGCAGTGCAGGAAGATCCGCTAGCCACTACTAATAAACACTGCCTACCTGGGACTGCTCTGGTTGGTGTGGTTCTGGCTCTCTCTCCCTCTCAGAACCCCTTCCCTTCTCACACACCTGTGGCAAGCAGTTTTATAGCTCCAGCCTGATGTTTTTAGAGTGAGCAGCTGGAAAATGTTATGGGTTTTTTGAAAGCTCTCACTGGCACTGCCAGTATTGTTCGTCCCCAGTGTTAGTTTATTCATTTCAGCTTGTTCATAACCCCACATCTTCCCTCTTTCAAAGAAGCCCGACAGAAACTGCTCCAGCAAACAAGCAGAGAGGGAAGCGACACCCTGCTCTCCGCCCCCAAAGTAACAGCTCTTATGCAACGGAACGGAAAAAGTCTATAGTAAGTGTAAAACCCACATTCCTCACTGCCTGAGCTTTCCAGGTTTCTTGAAAACGTATTTAAACTCCAGTATGTATGTATTTTACAAGCAAATTCCCTCCAAACCAAC
This sequence comes from Drymodes brunneopygia, assembly GCA_013400955.1. Taxonomy (NCBI): domain Eukaryota; kingdom Metazoa; phylum Chordata; class Aves; order Passeriformes; family Petroicidae; genus Drymodes; species Drymodes brunneopygia. The sequence continues at coordinate 698,319 of VZTZ01047235.1, read as the reverse complement.
CTGTGTTTTCACACAGGTCTGTGCACTGCCATCCTCCCCTCCTGCACATCACCATCCCCCGGCCAAGTCACGCAGAGCAGGTACGTGCACCTACCCCAAAACCACACACGGGCATCCCAATCCCCACCTCCTCCAGCCCTGTCCCGCACCGGACTGTAGCACACACGTCCACACAGCACGCAGCCCGTTCCCTCTAGGAAATACAACTCCCGGAGCCTCCTCTAGATGGAGGGGGGGCACCGAGACAGACGGACAGTGCTGCGCTGCCGCCAGCCCTTGCTCAGTACCTAGCGGATGATATGGAGCAAGGGATGCCCGCGGCCAGTACCCACGGACTTCTGCCCAGCCAGGGATGCCCGCAGGCGAGGCCGGGGGAAAGTACCGAAGGTTGGGTACCCGGGGCAGCCCGTCCCCCGGGGATGCTGCCTGTGGAGCCCAGACGCGTGGCCGGTGCCCGGTGGCCGAGGTCTGTTCCCGGGAAGGGATGCCCGACGGAGACCCGGCTCGGTGCCCTCCGGACGGGTTGCGCGGCCGCGGCCGGGGGTCGCTTACTTGTGCTTGCCCACGGGCTTGCCGGGGCCGAGCTGCGGGCTGGAGCCGGCCGTGTAGAGGCTGTACCTGCCGCCGTAGGGCAGGGGGGNGAGAGGCTCGCACCCTCTCCCGGCCCCGGCCCCCTCTTCTTCCTTCTCCCCTTCTCCCGATGCCCTCTCCCTGCGCACTGCGCCTTTGCCCCCACGGGGTAGCAGGTGCAGCGGGGGCTGGAGCCCTCTGGCTTCTGGTGCCCCGCAGTTCCCAGCTCTGCTCTGCTTCATCCCGGAGCTCGAGCGAGAGAAAGGCTGAAGCGACCCTTACTCTGCCCCCGAGGACATCTGTGCTGCTGGAGACTGGCAGCTGTCAATCATACGGCTGGCACCAGCCTGGTGCATCGAGCATCCCCCAGCGAACCCAGCACCTGCAGGAAGGGGGAAAGGGAAGCGGTGCTATTTTGGAGCCCTCCCCCGATTTTAGGTTGGGATCCAGGCTCCAGGAGAGAGGTGAATCACTTACCTTTCCCTGCAGACCCCTGGCTCTCCCATAGCCAAACGCATATAATCTTTCATGGTTCTGAAGGGCATGTCCGTGTCTCCTTGCTGTCCTGCCCTGCAGGGATCCCCGCTAACCTGCACCCCAATGCCCCCACCCACAGGTGACCCACCACAGGGTGCTGTGCCCTGAGCACCCTGCCCTGCCCTGCCCTGCCAGCCCTCCCCAGGCTCCACACCATTAATGCCAGCAGTTCAAGACCCTTTGTGTGAGCCACAGCTGTTGGGTAGGGGGGAAAGGACTCCCACCTGGGGCACTGGACATTTTGGGAGGGGGCAACATCCCCGGTGCTACCCAGTGGAGGTCATCTTGTAGCCCTGCAGAGGTGAAGCCATGCCAGGGAGCAGGAAATTTAGTGATATATGCAGACAGTTACACCCTTGGGCATCCCACCAAAACCTCACCAGGGGTTTGATGAAGCTCCTGTCTTGGCTGGCAGAAGCCAGCTTCAAGTCAGGGAAGCACCATGACAAGGTGTGCCGTGCTTCTCCAAAACCCTTGGAGGGAAAAAAGAGGTGGCTGAGAAAAGGTGGCTGGGTGAAATTCCAAATGAAGGAGTGAAACCTGCTGCTGGGGGACAGAGGCATCAAGGCTTGGGCTGACACTGAGACAGAGATGATAAGATACTGAGACAAACGGCCTTTTTCAGTTAAAATGAGTCTTTGGCTCGCTCTGAGGTGAGTACAGAAACATTATCAGGAGAAGAAAAATCCATCAGAAGGCCGTGCTGGGAGAGGCAAGCTGGACAGACCAGGTGGAAAAGCAAGAGGAGGAAGCCTGAGCACTGGAGCAGTGCATCCTCTCGAGGTTCAAGCTGCTGCAGGGTGTTACTGAGCTGCTCTGTGCCTGTCAGGCTGCAGCCCAGAGGTGCTGCAGCGTGGTTTGTGCATGGTACATTTGGCAGCACATGAAGCAGCCCTCATCCAGCTGGTGCATTGAATTGTTCCGCTCCGCTGGGATGCTGCACGAGGGACGGTCCATAAGCAACTCTATAAAAACAAACAAAAGCCTGCCTGGTTTAATGCTGGATGCCAAAGTGGGGAATGAAGCTTGAGCAGAGCCTTAATTTTTTTTCCCTGTGCACAGGGAGTGTGAGCCAGTTCTAACAACAGCATGCTGCACGTGTGTCTGAGGCCTCCGGAAAAAAACATCTGGTGCTGCAGGGTTTCAGAAAGAGCCCTTGGCCCCGGCCTTTGAGCCTGTGCTGTGCTGAATGGGAACAACGGGGCTGAGTTAAAAGTGCTCCTTCATTCTCACCAGCTTGGCTGGGAAAGGGAAGGAGATGGGAGCCATTGCTCTTGGATGGGTGTGTCTGTCTATCTGTCTGCCCATCACTGCTGTCCAAACCCACCTTTGAAGCACCAGATCCCTTTCTGCCAGATTTCAGAGTGAGGCAGGATTGTGAGAGAGATTGAATCCCATTTTCTTGTTCTTTTGTGTAATTGTTTATGAAAAAAGACATCTGAGTAGACAAGAGAGCGCCAAACTTAGGTCCCAACTGAGGAAATGGATTCGTCATCAACTCTTTTATGAGACATCAAGGAATCCATAGAGGAGAGAGCCATTGTGAGTGCCCCAAGCCATGCAAAATAACTCTCATGTGCCTTCTTAGCTGTGAGCTAACCCAGCCATGAGACCCAGAGCAGCAGGAAACTGGGGTTTGTTCAGTTGCCTTTCTCAGGGAGCAGCTCAGGTTGGACTCTTCGGTGCTCAGCTGTGCTGCTGCCAGTCCCCACCACACTGCAAGCCCTGGCTGGGCACTGGAGGGTGCCCATGGGGAGCCTGGCATGGCAGCCTGACTTTGGAGAGGTCTCATGTGGAGAACAAACAGGAGCCTCCTTCCTCTCAGGGCATCCTCCCAACGTGGGCATGTCCAGGACTGATAGAGAAGATGCCAAGCCCCATCTCCCAGAGCTGTGGAGCACATGCTGAGCACTGAGCTCTCCAGCAGAATGGGAGGACTTTGCCACACTGAACTGCAGCCAAAAGGCTCTGCAGAGCTGCTCGCTGGTCAGGGAGCACCAGGCCTTGTTGCTTCCCAGAGGAAAGATCTGCCTTCTCTCCTGGCTTCACCTGGAGAGTAAAGGGGATCAGATCAGAACTGCTGCTGCTGCTGCTGCTGCTCAAATCTGGATGCTGGGAAAACCCTACCCACAGGGGTGCCTAACCTGTAGGGCTCTGTCCATCAGTGGTTCCATATGAACACATCCCACAATGGCTCCTCAATGCCTGAGGAGCTTCTTTCTCCACTTGGACTACCAGGAGTGGATTATTTTGGTTCTGCCTCTCACCCCTGCACAGCTGTGCTTCAAGCCAGTCCAGGAATGAGCAGGTAGAAGTTTTTCCCTACTAAGGATCCAGCAGAGGATATTTTGCAGGACACAGGAGGCACTCAGAAGCAGGAGCTGAGCAGGAGGAGATGAGAGCAAGAGCAGAGGCACTGCAGGCAGCTCCTCCCCTGCTCCAACTCCTGGGGAGGGCTGGGGGAGCCACCACCAGGCTAATTTCACGAGCGGATGACACCAAACAGTGACCTGTTCTGCTTCCCATGCTTTTTAATTAACACTTGCATGGCCTCATCAGCTGAGTAATTGCTTCCCTTTATGGGTCAGCAAGCCAGCAGCCCCTGACCTCCCGTTCCCATCTGGGTACAAGGTCTGGTGCCTGCACAGGTGGGTGTGAGATCTTGTACCACCAGACCCACAGTGACAGCAAAAGTGACAGCACAGCCCAGGAACTCTGCAACTCAGCTTGATTTTGGCCAGGAACAGCCTTGACCACCTTAATGCTGAGTTTTAAATAGGTACAACTGGTGGAAAACCCCCTGCCATGCTGGGCAGTGAGAGGATAGTTGCTCTCTCTGTTGCCATGGAATAGGAGCAGATTGCAGCAAGGGAAATTTAAGTTGAATATTAATAATAAAACAGTATCTGCTAGTAAAAAGAATATAGCCCTGGAGGAGACTGTATTGAGCCATCTGGAGATTTTAAAGGAAAGGTTAGATAAAAAAAAAGCCTGTCAGGACCAATTTGGGGTAGGGAAATGGATTGGATGGCTTCCCAAGAGCTCTCCCAGCCTGCTTTTTTCCAAGTACAAATTCATTTCCCAAAGTGGCAAGGCAAGAGAGCAGCTCTATTTAGAGGCAGAGTTTCTCCCTAGTGATTCCCACTGGATCAAAGGCATTCCTTGAATTGGCACTCACAGAGGCCTTTTCTCTTGGCAGCGGGTGTGTGTCTGTGTGAGAGAGGGAGCCTTCTGGACAGCCTGCATTTCCCAGGTGCACATCCATCAGGACCCACTCAGGGCTCATTCTCCCTTGTCATTAATCCCTGGGAAGATCCCACAGCTATCCCACGCTGCTTCCCAGCCCCGGGGAGGGATGGGGACACTGTGCTGCACAAACTGACAGGCAGGATGTGTGTCCCAAATGCCACAGCAGTGCAGTGGGGTACAGTTCAAAGAGATCAGTGATGGTTCTGCAGGTGCCTCCGTTCCCAGCTAAAACTGAGCTCGAGGAAGTCCACCATGCTCATGATTCAGCTACAGGACTGGAAGCTCTTTTTGGCTTCCAGCACATGCTTTTGCTCCTTGCTGGGCATGGACCACTTCTCCCGTTGGTCTCAATGGGAAGGGGATACAGTTGTGCAGGCAGAAGGAATCCCTGGTGCATCAGAAACCCAGGCAAGGTCACAACATCTGCCTTGTTTGAGCTTGCTGAGGTTTTGTTCTGAACCAGCCCCTGGCCCCAGTCCCAGGGGTGTGATTGCAGCGTGTGCCCCCCAACCTGTGGGCCGGGGGCACCTGGGCTTGCCCAGGCTCCGGAGGAAGCTGCGGCCGGGGGTTGAGAACAAAATCCCTTTCTTCGTGGGAAAGTGTGGTGACTTGAAGTGGTCAGACAGCCTTATCTCTGGTTTCGAAAGCCACACGCTGATCATTTGTCAAGATTAGCGCGTGCGGTAGAAGGGATGGAGCTGTTCCAAATCCATGCTCACATCTCTTCCCTGGGCTCACGGCCATTCATAAAAATGCCAGAGCAGCAGCAGCGGCGGCAGCGCACACTGGGCTTGTGGTTTGGGGAGGACTAGGAGGGGTCAACCACAGGTTACACAAGCTCTGAGTGGGGAAAAGAATACACAGGTTGCTTTATTTATATATCCATTAGCGTCTTGCCTTCAGGAAAATGTGCAGGGAGACTGGCAGTGGGAGATTAAGCAAGGATGAGGGGCAGGCAGGATGGGATGTGCTTAAAAAACTTTTCCCAGCTATGCCAGGACTCCAGGGATGAGAGCATTAACAGGCAACAGCCATGGAGATGGAGCAGGAGCAGTCCCAGGATTCAGCAGCACACAGGTCAGGGTGAAGAGGGTGAAGACTGAGGAAAGGAGATGACACCCTCCCAGTAATCTCCAGCATGCTGATGGTGGGGCACTGGGGACCTGTGGTGGTGGGGTGACTGGCCCTGTGAGCCCCAAGGAGGAGCAGCCCTGGTCTCAGCTGAGCAGCAGTCTGGGAATGCCATAAAAAGCTGGTACTGGGGGCTAGGGATGAGTAGGGATTTGGTTTCAGAGGGTATGTAGGTTATGAGAAAAAAAGTTGCTCTGTGGGCAGGTAAAGATCTAGGAGGGATCCCTAGGGCAAGAAAATGTTAGTCAGCTCCTGCTTACCTGACAGGATATCCCTGAGATCAAAGGAAAGTGGTAGGAGAGGAAAATGCCTTCAGAGTGAGGGCTTGAGGCTGTGTCAGGCTCAGAGCTGTGCTGGCAGGAGCAGAACTGAAGCCTCGTGCTGTGAGGGAAGGAACTGGTGCAGCTGGGGAGCTTTGGCAGCAGGGTCCTTGCAAGGTGACTCCTGTCCATCCTGGCTTTGCTGGAGAGGGCTCTGGCAGCAGGTCATGGGCTTGTCCAGCCTGGTGAGACCACGGGGTCCCTGGTGCAACACCCTCACAGAGGATCAGCCACGAGATGAGGTGTCTGAGCTGCCCATCCCATGGATCTGGGAGAGGGGCCTGGTGCTCATCCCCAGCAGCAGCACATTATCCTCCAGACTGTGCTGCCTGCAGGGCCAGAGGAGCCCTGGCTCTGGGGAACTGTGTGGCTTCAGGGCTCCTGTGTCAGTGTCCTTCTCTAGGGACTGTCCCTGGTGCAAGAAACAATTTCACCGTTTTTGGTTTAAAGAAATGCCCCAGAACTGATTAGATGATCTTTAAGGTGCCTTCCAACCCAAACCAGCTGAGATGTCTGATTGCTCCTCCATGGCTCAGCCTGGTCCTTTGCAGAGCTGTGCCTTTGGATTTTAGGAAGATCCATATTCTTCCTTAGCTGTGTGTCCAGCTGAGTCACCTTCTGCCTTTCCTGGGAACAGGATGATGGCAGGCACCCAGCAACTGAGTCACAAAACCTCTGCTCAGTGACCTCACTGCTGCACACAGTGGAAGAAAAGCACCACAGGAGCGGAAAGAAAATACTTCTCCTTTGGGATGTGAATATTGAAAGGTAATAATACAAACAGACTTCCTAGGTGATATGTTTTTTTAAGTCGCCCACGGACACCTGGTTCCTGCAGGCAAGGGAAGGACAGGCAGCCAGGTCTGCTGGGGTGACTGCAGGGACCTGAGGGACAGCTATGGATAGAGGTTTCCCTGTACATGGTGGGCCCACAGGGGTGATGGCCAAGTGCAGAGGCTGCTGCAGGGTTCTGTGAAGAAGCAGCCTGAGTCCTCTCTCCCCCATCTCCTGCATTTTAGAGGCACAAGCCACACAAAGCTTTCCTGGAGGCACCAACAGCCTGCTTGGATGAGGATTGTCCCAGTGACAATTGAGTTTCTGTGGTGAATGATGGAGAGCAGCCCACCTGGGATAAGTTATCCTGCGTGCCTCATTCTCTGTTTTGTGCCTATTTTTGCCTAGCCATGGACATTTTGCCTGGAGGTGGGGTGCTGGGACAGCAGGAAGTTTTCCCATACCTCAGGCCTGCTTTTTCTTGGCTGTGGTCATGACCTGCTTGTTCCAAGCCATGGGGCAGCACGGCTCCCACATGTCCCCAAGCACTGGGTGACTCTGGATATACCAAATGTGGGAACAGCTGGGCTGAAACCCTGCCATCATCCACGTCACTTGAGGCAAGGGGATGAGTGGCAGTTATTTTTGGGCTCAAAGGCAGGCCCTTCATGTCTTGTTGCTGCAGCCAGCTCTGCCCCATCCTCTGCAGGCACGCGGGCGCAATGAGAACGGCCATAAATAACAGGTGGTTATTTATGCTCAGGGAAGAGAAGAGTAACTGATACCAGCTTGGGCTCCTTCCAGACCTGCTCAGAGCTGGGACCTCATGGCTGATACTTGGCTTCACCCTTTGCAAGCAGCTGTTCCTGCAGGCCCTGCATCTGCGCTTGGCCTTCGGCACTGTTTGCTAATCCACTTTCTCACTGTACAGCAACGTGCGCTCGCCAAGGTCCCACTGACCCATCACCAACAAAAAAAAAAAAAGGAGGAGGAGGAGGAGAACTTGATATCTTCTGCAAGTGAAATAGCTTGGGTTCAGTCTTGGAGGGTTTCCCGAGCTCTCAAGGAATTTCCTGATCTTAGGAACCTGCCAAATGTTGGGATCTGCCTCGGTTGGGCTGTGCGTATTTCCAGAGCACACGCTGTGGTGTTGTGCTTTAGGTTTCCACCCCTGTCTTTGTGAGGGCACACTCTCTCTAAATGGATCAGCTACACCAGAGAGGAGGGTCTCCATCTAACAGGCTGCAGGAATACAGAGGGATTTATTTAACATTTATTATAGGATCAATGGGATTTTTGGTCCTAAATTCCTGTCTTGCTTCCTCATGCCAAAACCCAGACTTTTACTGCAGCCCTCATGAACATGGAAACTTGGGTGCAGTTGTAACACTTTGGGTTAGTGGCTCACTGGCAGACCTGGAATTAAAGGCATAACCTCAGCTTGACTAGTAACCCATATTTTTACCAAAAAAACCTAAAAATAATGCCTTTGCAGCGGAAGGCAGCCTTCCTGCTTGTAGTTGGGGCTCGGTGTTCATGTGTTTATCGCACGTATTCCAAGAGCAAACAAGGTTCTGGGTGGGAAGAGTGCAGCCCTTACCCTCGGAACAAGCTCAAATGAAATTCCTCAAGGTCTTTTTCCAAAAATTAATGCTGTCTGGATTGCAACCAGGTTGTTTTTGACCAGCTTTAATCTGTGAAATCAACACCGGCTCAGGAAATGCTTAGATTGACTCTGAAGGAGGATTTGGCCAGAACTTTTCTCCTATTTATAAAGGAGAGTTGGAAAACAGCAAAACCTCCCAGAGGGGACCTGTCCTGACCTCTCCATTTAACCAATACAATCCAGAGGGGTTTTTTCATCCTTTAACCCTTGGGTTTGTCCCCAGGAGCTCAGCGACCCCCTTGGGTCATGCATGGTGCTGGAGTCTGGGACAGCTTTTCCACTGGATTCAGTGGACTTTGGACCACTATTCCTGTGAGCCAGCAGTGCTATTTCGGGAAAAAACCCAGACCCTGCAGGCAATGGGTCAGAGCTGAACCCTTAGAAACACCATCCTCCTCTCAGCTCCAACATGTTCCAGCCCAAGGAGCTGCTCTCTGCCTCCCTGTTTGCTCTGGATGCATCAGCACAGCAAGGTCTCCATCTCCTGGGTTTAGGTTGAGCAGAGATTGGTCCAGAAGAGCCCATGGCATCCCCCATGTCCCCCCATGCCTTGCTGTCCCTCCTTCCCCATGCAATGGCTTGCAAGGGCATTGCAACCGTGTCACCCTTGAGAGAGGGAGGAATAGAAAACCCAGCGTGAGCACATGTGGCAGGCAGGGGGAAATAGCTGCTGCAAAGTAAGCAGTGCCTTTAAAGAAGTGTTTGTCTGGGGTTTGTTTAGTTATCCTCTAGGTAATTTTACAGCTGAGGAGGCTGGGCCATTCAGGCAATGGCCAAAACAATATCCCCACTGTCTGAGCAGCTCTCGTGGCTCGGCACAGCTCGGTGGTGCTGGGGGGGCAGAGGGAGGATGGTGAAGAGAAGTTTCTTTTACTGGCAATAGCCAGAAAATGCCATGGAGGATGTCCTGTAATTAAGACATCACTTTGAACGATCAAGTCACTCAGCTGTCAGGTTGAATAAACCTCTGGGCTCAGGCTGGGTGTGAGAGGGGGAGGAAAGGAAAAAGCCCAGTCCCATCATTTTGATCTAAACTGTGGCTCCAGGTTCGGGGCACGGTGGGATGCTCCCTGTGGAGGAGGTTGATGGGATGAGGGCTAGGGTCCTGTGCTCCCCTGGGCAGTGTGGAGCTGGAGGCAAATCTGCCCTGCCTGTGCCCATCTCTGCCCCCAGGCCCTGGGAACCTGCAGCTCCAGCCTGTCAGACCCAGGGAACTGGGACTCCAGAATGCTGACTCACCCTCATGGAGATGCGTGTGCCAGGGCAATCCTGCCCCCATCCCACCAAGGCAAACTTTGTCCCATCGGATCCCAGGCTGAAATCCCTGATGCAATCCCCAGGAAAAACTCCCCTACCTCTTCCCAAGGCCTTGTGCAGCCCAAGTTGGAAACGTGGGGGCTCGAGCCTGTGAGCACTACGTGCAAATAGCTCACATCAGCTCCCAGAGCTGTTCCCAAGAGTGGAGCACTCGCTGCTGGCAGCCAGCTTTGCAGGAGGATACCGATATTTCATGCAGACATGGCGAGAAACCAGCCCTGTTTCCCATTCACAAGGGGTGCCTCCAAAACAACACAGAGATCTGTCACAGCATATACACGGCATCTGTGCAAATTGGCCTGACTGCCTAAATAATTCCGTATATATTTATAAACTGTGAGATGTAACGTTTTTTCCTGTTTACTTTTCGGTTGAATTCCTTGCTCATGGAAATGAGAGCTGCAACGCGGCGGCTAGACACAACCATTGTATGGGGAGGACACTGTACAAACTGTCCTAGAAAATTCTGCCAAAATGCCAGGCCATATCAGCCCTGATCTGCAGCCCCTCGCCCCTTCCCACACGTTCCCCCCTGTCCTCCCGCTGCGCCCGTGCGTGGAGCTGAGCCCAGCCCAGAGATCTCTGCTGAGGGGGGTGTTTGCCCAAATATTAATTGGGAGAGAGATTGGAGCAAGCAAGGAAGGTGGGAAACAGGGAGAAAAGAGTGGCGAAGTTCTCCAGCCTGCCAGGATTGCTGCGAGTCTGAGCTGGGCAAATCATCCATGGGTGAAATCAGAAGAGGTCTCTGCCCCACCAACCATGGGTGGGATCTCCTCCCACGTGCTGCTGAGCATTGTGGAGCTGGCAGCATCCTGTGCTGGCACTGATGGAGGTTGGCAGTGTGAGCCCCTTTGGGGCACAGCCTGGACAGCAGCACATCACTGTCCCCACCAGGATCTCCCATGGCTGATCTCAGCGTTCAGCATTTGCTGAGCATCTCTGGGGTGTTGCTGTGCCCAGGAGAGTAAGGCCAGCCAAGGGTGGGGAGGTCCCTGGCTCTGCTCCTTGGTCTGTTTTTGTGGCCAAGCACATGGGATAGTGCCCTGGTTATGTGGCAGCTGCAGTGCTTATACCAAATGCAGCCCTTGCACTCTTATGTGGGTTTGGGATTGAGGTGTCCAGGGCATTTGTGCCTCTGGAATTCAAAGGATAGGTGCAAAATTACTGGTTTAAGGAGCTCACAAGGTTTCTGCATCAGCCAGCAAGGAAGTCAATGCAGGCACAGCTCTTGTTGCCAAGTGTCACGGCCCCGTGAAGGGCCAGGACCTGCTGGAGAGAGGGATAACACATCTGCTGGGGAAAGAAGGGAAAGGAAAGGGAAAAAAGATTTTAAATACTGAAAGTGAAATGTAAACTCCATTAATGGCTGCATGGAGGCCACATGTGAGGCCGTCAGCCATCCAGGGGGGCTCTGGGAGTGTGGCAAGAGGGGCCTAAGCTACAACAACCCTCAAAGGGGCCCAAGCTTCTTTGTGCACCTCGAGGGCTGGGCTGGCACATCCCACCCTGGCTGGATCATCCAGGCCCAGCATGGCCAAGGGGAGGTAAGGAAGGAGGAGACTCTGGGTGCCATGGGCTTTTCCCCATCCCACTGTACCCCTCTCCCCTCTCAGGGGCACTCTCACCCTTGGGAGGACTCACTGCTGAGTACTGGCTGTTGCTCAACATGCCCTGCAAAGCAGGAGAGGGCAAACCAACCCTTTCCATGGCTGACAGACAGCAAGGATGGAGCAGGGCAGTGAGAACACGTGGGGCCTCCATGTGTTTGCACTTGCATCACCCTGGTGGCTCCCCAGCTCAAATCCGTGTCACCTGCTGGTGGCATCTTTGCTTTCAACTCTATTTATACCATCAATTCAATTTAAAACTTATTTAGCAGTGTCCACAGCCATTGTGTCATATTTATTTATAGCCTTTCACACTTGCTTCTGTTCACTCTCTCGGTTATTTCAGTGACATTTCTTGTCCCTTACATAAAGGTCTGGGAACAGCTGTGCTGGAGCAGATCAAAGGCCTGGAGAGCCCCACGTCACCTCTCAAATATGAGCCAGCAACAGGAACTGGGGAAGGAGGGGTGAAGTAAGTGTGCAGGGATGCTCCTGGCAGTGAAAGGGTGAGGCACACCTCCAGGTCAGCCCCCTGCAGCCCTCTAGGAGCTCCCTGCACCGCTCTAATCTCTTGTGCAATGTGGTTTTACTGCTGACCTCCCCACTGCCCCACCACAAATGGCACATTTCGTGTGCCCCTGCTGAAAAGGGACTGTGACCACAGCCTGCATTCCCCTGGGGCCATGGGGGACCAGCTGGTGGTGTCAGGGATCGCCTGTGAGCAAGGGGGATAATAATGATAATAGTAATAACAGAGAGTAACTGCTGAATTCGTAGAAATCAGAATCAGGGATTTGTTTCTGTGCTTGCACATGGCTCAAGGAGCAGGTGGGAGCGTGGTGGCCTCCCAGCCTCTGCCCTTTGCGAGGGATGATGTGGGATGGCCAAAGGCATTGGGAGGTCTCCTGCCCCAGAGGCCTGAGCTGAGGCTGTGGATGAGCCCCCACATGAGGGGTGGGATGCAGAGATGGTCCTGGCTCCTGCCCAGCACTGGGTGCTTTGCTCAGAGCTCCAAGGCAAACGGGCTGTGGGGTGGGGAGAGCAGCTGTGCCTGCAGGAGGGTGGATGGGGCTCCTGGGATGGACCTGGGCATGTGAAGAATCACCATTAAAGAAGTGTCTGTGGAGAGCCTGACTTCTGGACACAGTTGTTCCATACAATGACAAAGACCATCAAAAGGAGGGGAGACAGGCAGAAAGGAAAGCATAATTGGATGTTTTGGTAATCCTTTTCTGAAGGAGACTCAATGGCTCGTCCGACCGGAACGGGGTAAAGGCTCATCCTCCCGGAGCTGCTCTGTGGGAGGGCTGGGAAAGGCCCTGCCCCATCGAGTGGGGGACAGGCAGCAGTGTCCCCTCTGGCATGGCCAGCACTGCCCGTCTGGGGCGTCCTGGGCACCTCCTGCGCCCTCCCTGGCAAAGGGCAGCTGCTCTGGATGGGTGAGGAATGGGCACAGCAGCTCCTGGGCTGCAGAGGGGATGGAGGGGCTGTCCCATGGCCACTGCTGCTGCTGCCCATGGAACACCATCACCAGGGATGTCCCCTTCAGACAAATCTCAAGCCTTTCACATGACTTATTGGGTCATGGCCAGGCTGAGCTGTCCCCACACCTCCTTTGAGTGCCACATGCCCCCACCTCAACTCAGAGCCTTGTCCCTGCTCAGGGTGATGTGGCTGATGGAGCCTAAACCCTTTGCTGCAGGACTGAAACCTCATTTTCCTTTGCTTTGCCAGCCTGGCCAGGTGTTATCCTGAGGGAGAAGGGTCTGAAGAGTGCAAGAGGGGACAGCACAGGGGACAAGGCACTGCTGGCTGCTGGCTGGGCCTGGAGGGGAGGCAGGACGGTGGCAGAGGGAGGTTCTGGTGCTCTCCCGAGCTGCCCGGGGTGCTCCCCCAGCCTCTCCATCAGGGTTTCAGTCCATGTGGAGAAACTGGTGGCAAAGTCAGTCCCACTCCCCCCACCCTCCCGTGAAACTGGATCTATTTCCTGGGATTACATGCAGCACCTTAAAGAAAATATTTACAGAATTTATATTCACATCCCGTTCGCCCTCTTCTCAGGGGGCTCTCCCGTGCCCTCCCTCCCCGCAGCTCGCACTTCATCTCCCCCGCGCCTCCTCCCGCTCGCCTTCCCCCCGTCCTGCCACAATACCCGCCTTTGTGAGAGGAACAATGTTTACTCTCCATCGAGGATGGGGGGATTGGAAATGAAAAGGGCTGCCTCCCCCTCGCCCCGGCCCCGGGCTGCGCTCGGTGGCGGGAGAAGGAGGAATTCCTGCAGGAATGCCGATGGCGACGGCCGGCGAGAAGACAGCCCAGACGACGGGATAAATATTCATGTTGGAGGAGAGAGGGAGCAAAGAAAGAGAAAGAAGGGCCTGGGGACCGCTATAATCCAGGGTCCATCATTTTTTCTCTGTGGCTTAAGGGTGTGCTGGAAATTCCCCGCTGCCCCTGCTGGGTTTACAGGTCCGTGATGCAGAACGGGTGCAGCTCTGTCTTGGGCTAAAGCAGGAGATGAAAGGCATGTCTGGGTCGGGGAGGGCTGTACAGCAGCCCCAGGAGCGGAGAAGGGGACGTGGGGCTCGGAGGCGAGGGCTGCGGGAGCCAGCATGTGGCTGCAATTACGGGGATGCTTACGAGGATGGTGCATTGGAAATGCATCGCTCTCCCTCCCCGCCCTTCCCTGCCGCTGGCTGCCTTTCCCTGCCAGAAGCCAAGATTTCTCCTGCTGCTCCTTGCTGGGAATCCATCCAGTTGGAGAAGGGGAGCACTGGAGGGAGGGCTGCCCTGCAGCTGCGGGGGGGTGACAGGGATGGGGACACCAGCCCGGGCACCCCGAGGAGGGGTGGGAAGTCTTTAACTTAGCCAAAAACGCAACCTTTTTTTCTCGAGGTTAAAAGCATTGAAAGCTGGAGAAGCTTTAATTTTGGGATGGCTTTGTCACCTTCAGTGCCCTCTGCCGTCGAGCCCTCGCTGCCAGGGCTGGGTGGCAACTGGAGTCAGGCACTGCTGCTCTTTCCCATTGCAGCCCTGGCCCTCCGCCAGCTTTCCCGAGCCTTTCCCCATGTGAAAAGGGGGCTGGCCAGAGCCCACAGGCCGTGCCCTGAGCCAAGGGCATTTCAGGGACCCCCAATGCCTGTGGGAGGCCTGGAGGGGATGGAAGGACATGTGAGGTTGGCACCGATGCAACGATGCTGGCTTTGGAGCCAGCCCTAGCCAGGAGGCCAGGAGCCATCTCCAGAGGTGACTGTGGAGCTTCACACAAGCCTCTTTGTGTTTCCTGAAAAACCCTGGTGTCTAAATATAGCAAGTACTTGGGCATTTTACTCAAAACAGCTCCGGTGCCAAGAGAGATCCTCTTCTGTTTGCACAGTGTGAGGGCTGCATGTCCTCTGCCTGCACCCATCCAGGGGGGTCTGTGCTGACAGGGGCTGGCTCACCCCGAGCTCTGTCTGTCCCTCGGGAAGCTCGTCCAGCAAGCCTGGGTGATGCCAGAAATCCTGCACCGTGCTCTGGGCATCGAGTCCAACTGATGCATGAGCTCGCTGAAAGGCTCTGCTCTCTCCTGGAAGCAGCACAGCTCTCTTCCCAGTCTGTTCCAAGAAAAGGAAAAAAATATTTGCTGTTTAATTCAGGGCTGAGGCAGGAAATCATCACTCCCAGAGCCCTCTCTCCTCACTGGTCGGGACAGTCTGGTTGGGTACCACATCCTCTCACCCCAGCAAGGGAGGAGCCTTAGGAAGAGTTGTTCATTGGGGTATTCTGTTCACTTAAATACTCTCACTGCTCTCCAAAGAGGAGATTTGGGTGTGAGGACCTGTACCCTGGTCCATCTGTGTCACAGGCAAGAGCCCCAGCAGCTCTCTGAGCACTGTTTATTTTCTGCCTGACAAGTGGGAGGATGCAGTTATCCATCTTCTCCCTGATTCCCAACCTGATGGGTGCAATGGGAGCACTCAACCCACCCAAAAATGTTTTCTTCGCCTCATTTCCAGATGTTGTGCTGGAGGAAAAGCAGACTGTGCTGTTTATTGTTTATTGGATTTAACCCTGCTGTGCAGGCAGTGCAGGCCCTCACCCATCCTCAGGCTGTTGGGAGCAGCCAGGCACCAGCACAGGAATCCACCCATGCTGCAGCTTGTGCTCATCCCCTCTGCCTCCCCTGCCTGGCTGTGGCTCTGCTGTGGAGGGGATGGCAGGTCCCTCTTGGCTCATCACTCCCTGTCACCACCAAGGGCTGTGGGTGATCTGGGCAGCCCACCTTTGCCCCGGCCTTTGCTCCCCAAATCAAGGAAAACAGATGTGTGGCACTGCAGGGGCTCTGTGCTCTCAGGGCTCTCTGCCTCACTGCCTTCCCAGCTGCTCTTCCCCTGTGCTCTCCTTCCAAGCAGGATGCTGGAGACCCAGGCACCTCCATGCCAGCACACCTGGCACCTGGGCACAGCCCTTGGGCTGGGCTGGGTGACTGCAGAGAGCAGAGAGAGCAGGGCTCTGCTCTGAGCCAAAACACCTCCCGAGCTCTGGGAGTGCCTGTAGCATTCCCAGGGACTGGGAGGCGAGCACACAGCTCTGGAACAGGGGCTGGGAGGCTTTTCCAGTTTTCCTGCCATTCCCCAGTGGTGCAGAGCTGCAGCTACTGGTGGATCAGCAGCACAGCAGGGCTGTGGTGATAACGGTGAGAGGACACAGCCTTAAGCTGCACCAAGGGAAGTTTAGGTTAGACCTTAGAAAAAAATCCATCACTGAAGGAGTGATTGGGCAATGGAATGGTCTGCCCAGGGAGGTGGTGGAGTCACCATTGCTGGATGTTTAATAACAGACTGGAGGTGACACTCAGTACCATGGTTTGGTTGATGAGATGTTAGGTCATAGATTGGAACTGATGATCTTAAAGGTCTTTACCAACCTAGTTCATTCTGTGAGTCTGTGAGTCAGGATGGAGACACCCCCGGGGAAATGCTGTGTCTGACTGAGAGTGAGCATCATCCTGGCAGGGTGGGAGGCCAGAATCTCTCTGGTGCTCTGGGACCACTGCTTGGCTCACACAGATCCCCCAGCACCAGCTCCTGCTTCCCCTGGGCTGCCAGGCTGGAGGCATGTTGGGCTCTGCAAATGTCACCTGCCACAGAAGGGCCCCCGTGGTCACCCTCAAGAGCTGCTGGGGTCAGGTTTTGCATCTGATTGCTTGCACAGGGAAGAGGTGTCCCAGAATGTGCATGGAACAGTTGGGCTCCTCTCCCTGGGTCTACAGGAGGAGGCTTTAATGGAGAGCAGGAGTGAGTTAAAGGGTGGAAAGAGGCCCTGGATTTCTCTGGGAACGCAGAGAGGATTAAAAGCTCTGGTCCCTATATTGCTTTTTCTATTTCCTTTCTCTTCTTCTTTTTTATTTTTTCCTTACAGTATTATTTGATGGTTAGAGGAAAAAAAATCTGGAAACATAACTGCATAAATTGCTGTTATTTCCGGCTATCCCTGCAGAGCCTGGCTCTCTCTTCTCCAGATGGACTGGCTTAGAGAGCCTCCAGCTCCAGAAAGGCTCCCGGGGGCCCAAAACTGCCCTCTTTTCATTTGCCATCTTGAATTTTGCTCCCACCACCCGTGCTGGCTGTGGGAAACAATCCTGCTCCCTGAGCCAGGTACAGAGGCAGCTGGGCCCCTGAGCCTGGCTGGAAGCATTGAGAAATGCTGCTGGCAGTCTTTGGTGTGTGTCCCTGCTCCCTTCTGCAAAAACCAAACCTCCTCAAGGTCTGCTTTCCCCTCCCCATGAGTGTGCAGGGGTGTTTGGGCCACTTTATCCCTCCCCAGGGATGTTCCTCCTTGTGGACGTGAGGTAGGGGCCGGGCTCTCCTAAGCAAGAAGCAACAAGACAAGAGAAAATTACCTCAGCTTGTGCCAGGGGAGGTTTAGATTGGAGATTAGGAAAAATTTCTTCCCGTAAAGGGTTGTTCAGCCCTGGCACAGGCTGGCCCAGGGCAGATGTGGCACTTGGGGACATGGTTTAGTGGTGGCCTTGGCAGTGCTGGGTTGCTGGTGTCTGTGTCACCCTTGGTGATCTTGCAGGCTTTTCCAACAGGAATGATTCTGTGTCTCTGTGATGCTCTGGGGACCAGCAGGCAGGGCAGGCACGGGGCTGAGAGGGGCAGGATGGGGCAGGAAGGATCCTGTGGCAGTTACCTGGGGGTCAGTGTCCAGCAGGAAGGGAGAGACCTGCCAGTGTCAAGGCATTCCCAGTAATCCCACAGCTCTTTGCCTGACTGAAGAGCAGCCTCAGCCCCAAGGTGACCTGTCCCTCACCACAGAGAGCTGCTCCACAGCCCTGCTCTGCTGGCTCCTGCCCCACGGCCAGCACAGCATGCAAAAATTCCTCAGGTGCAGGAGCCACTATGTGTTCAGCCTCATATGAGTGGAAAAATGTGTATATGTTCCATATGCATGAGAAAGAGGCCTTGAAAACTGGGAGGATGCAATGATCAATAAATTATAGCTTGGGTAATATTTTCCACCATCACCAAATAAATCAGATCTTATTTTCCCCCTATGTCCACAGATTTAATGGCAGCAACAGTGCCCTTGGTGGTCGTAAAACTCCATCCTCCTCCTGAAGGGCCTCCCAAACAATTTGTCATCTGGCCTTTGCTTGTTTGCTTTAAAATTAGCTGGTCCAGACATTTAATAGCCCAGGAGCTAAGAAATCCATCAACATATCCCAGCTTCCAGCTATCTCTATGTGCACTCCGAGGCTGCACCGCAGCAGGGTGGGGGAAGGAGGGATGGGGAGGGAGCAAGCTGTGGAGTCAAGGATCATGGGGGATATTTTTCATCTGAGCTTTAAGATCACCTTTCCTATTTCCACTTCTTTCTTTCTTCCCATCTTTCCTTTCCCCCCTACGGTCACATCACCTCCCCAGCTGCCATGAGCAATACTCTCCTTCCAGCCGAAGTGAGCAAGTCAGGAGCTGACCCTTTCTCATAGGTGTAAACACTGCCTTGTTAAAAGGGGATAATTACCGGGGTCTAGTTAACCCTGGTGTAAAATCAAAGTGAATAGAGCCCTGCTGAGGCTTCCAGCCATGTGGACCATGACGCCTGGGCTCTGGGGTAAACAGCCAAGGCTTCACTGCTTGTCAGCTCAGTGCATTCAGTGGAAAGTTAACTTCTCCCCGAAAGAGGAGCGCTGTCTTTTGGGCTGATTTATACCCCCCAGACACAGGAACAGCTGAGGGGTGAGTCCTTTACCCATCAGAGAGCTTTGCCAGGAGTTTCCTGGGTGCTCTGTTGGGAACAAGCAGGGGTTAAGCTGCGGGGGTAAGCTGTGTGTCACTGCAACCACTGCTGGACTAGAGTGTTTCCAGCCCTGGTGCCCCTGCACCCTGTGACAACCCCTGGGGTCCCAGGAGAGGCAAACCCAGGGCTGCACACAGGAGCTGGGAGGGTGCCATTCTCCCTCTTTCTTGGAGGAGCTCGTGTGTCACCATCACAGAGAGGCTCCTGTGCAGCTGGAGGCCTCCCGTGGAAGCTGAAGGGCTGACGTGGCATTTCTGGCATCTGCTGTCTCAGTGCTGCCCTGACCTGCACCCCACAGTGCCCTGCTTCCCTGGGGCATGGGGGAAGGATGGCAGCACAGAAGCTCCAAAAGGTTTCTCAGGTGGCAGGAAGGTGTGCACAGGAGGTGGGAGTGGAGCCTTTTTCCATGCATCCTTCCCAGCAGAGCCCACTCTTGCATCCACAAATGGCAGAGCTGCTGCCCAGGAGTGCTCAGCTGGGTGGGGAACAGGGGCAGTGTCCCCAGTGGGATGTCCTGGACAAACCACAGAGCAGCCAGTCCTGCCTCCTCTATCCCACACCACCTGAGGCCATTCCCAGGCCAGCAGGCAGGAGCAGACGCCCGTCAGGCTCCTCCAGCCACATTGAGAGTGAAGCCAACTCCCTCATGTTATTCTTTCCTATTTGACCAGTGGGGCCAGTCATAGGCAGCTCCAGTAATTCAACCTGAAATGCCAAGAATCCTATTTCTGCCTCTCTGCTCACTCTCCCAGCTCTGCCCATGGCCTCAGAGCGAGATGAACCATCTGTGGGTGAGTCTGGGCTGTGAGCAAGGCCCACGGGCTCGGGGCTGGATGCAGAGAGAGGGGCTCTGCAGGCATTGAGCTGAAGGCATTTTGATTGCTTCCAGCATTGCTACCCAGCATGCTTATTCCTCCAGTGAGGAGGACTTCATAACTCAGGGACTCCTGACAATGTATATATATTGAAATCTTATAAGAGTAATGACCATATCCAATGATATTTTGTTCTCATCTCGCCAACATAAACAACTCGCTGGACTTACCGAATTGCATTGGGTCATCCTGAATAATTAGGCTCGCATGTTCCATTTATTACCTTGAAAATCCTTTCTCATTGTATTATATATATATAGAGAGAGAGAGAGGGATGTATCTAAATGTAATATGTTCAAATGAAAACCAGATACAGCCGCGAAGGAATTTGAAATATGAGGCTGAGAGTACAAGAAGCAGCAAAAAGGTCCTCTGCTAATAGGAAAAGCCAAGTCGTCCGGGACTGAGGAAATCAGGGAAGGCCAGGTGTGAGCTGTGCACGGGGTTGGGCTCCGGCTGCATCTCTGCAGACAGTCTCATGTCCAAGGAATTCCAGTGAGGCTGCCTGTGCTGGCAGGATGAGGGGTGGGATCCTGGTGTCTGGAGCTGCTTTGATGTCCCCGTCAGTGCCGAGGTCTCTTTGCATGGCTGCAGCCCGTCGGTGGGGTCAGACAGTGAGACTCCAGAGAGCATCTCCAGACCTTCTCAAAAACCTTTGTTCGGGATCCAGAAAGTCTCCCACAGCATCAGAAGGCAAGAAACTGTCAGCACCTCGAAAAAATGAATCCACAGCAGGGTGAGGCAGGAGTCCTGGCTGCCCCTGGTATGGGGGTGAGGGGCCAGTCTGGAATGAACCCAGACAGCCCTGCCAGCAGAAAATATAAAAGCTTTCCTTGGAGCCATAACAGATTCATGGTGGGGCTTTGGTAAAAAAAGCAGTGACCCCTGTATTTCACTGATAATGCCCCTGTGCAGCATGTACAAGGCAGAGAATTAACCCTCAGGATGTGGAGCTGTACACAATCTTTGCCAAAACTCCCTCTCTCTTTACCTGAAATGTGGCAGGGAGGTGAGCATCTCTGCAGTGATTCCCAACCCCAGCCTGCTGGGGTGCAGTTCATCATTGCCTGTCTGCTCAGGAGAGGCAGAATGACATGGTCCTGCAGTGCAAAACACACCTTTAACGGCTTTGCTTTCACTATCCTTCCTTTTAAAAGAACATTCCTTGGCAAAATTAAGGGGAAATGGATCTCACAGATGCAAGTAACTTTCATGGCTGGGTGGTGCATACCAAGACAAACTTGGGACTGGAAAACCCTCTCTGGACACTCCACACCTTGCCTTGGCTTGCTGATACCTGCAGGGCTCGTGGCTGTTGGCCTTCAATGGCAGATTCATGGCTGGTTTGGTTTGTTTTCTCAGTAGGGACAAGGAGGAGAAATCTGAGGGTGGAGCAAACAAATCTCATCCCTGGAAGTGTTCAAGTTCAGGTCCAGTGGGGTTTGAGCAAATTGTTCTGGTGGAAGGTGTCCCTGCCCATGGCAGGGGGGCTGGAACAGATGGTCTTTAAGGCCTCTCCCAGCCCAAACCCTTCTGTGATGCTGGGATTCTATGAAACACAACTTGTGCCTTTGCCATCTTCCTTTGTGAATACTGCCATAGAAATCCCCAAAATGGGAGTGAGGCAGGAAAATCTGCCCTGTGTTCTGCTTGATTAAAACTCTGCTTTCAGATCAAGAGCGAGGTGAGAGCCACAGTACCTAAGGTGGCAGCCAGACATCCCCCAAGCCAGCTGAAGGCAGGGAGAGCCAGCACTCGGCCACAGCAAGGATCCTGGTGGGACAGAGCTGGCAGCAGGACGGCAGGAGCACCCAGCAAGGATATTTGAGGTCAGAGGGAGGTGCAGGAGGAGCAGCGTGTGGGAAGCTGGAGCAGCCCAGCCGGCTCTCCCCATGGTTCTGGCCAGCGCTGCCGAGTGCTTCACTTGCATGAGCACCGAGAGTAAAAACAAAATGACATTCATTAGATGTTTTAAGGAGTGTTCAGGCATGTAATCCTCCTGGAATGAGGCAGCCATAACAAGTTACTGTAGTTATTGATGGTCATGTCAGTTAGCCTTTTCCAAGGATTAATCACCATCCTGCTCCTGCCCTACAGGATGTTTTTATCTCCGTTTTCTCCCAGTGTTGCAGCATGCAAAGCTGACTGGGCTGACCAGTGTGGCTTCCAAATTTGGGGCTGAGGGAGGTAAACTCACACAATTAGATCCTGAATATTTTACAGTTTGCAAGAGTAGAGCGTTTAGAGGCATTGCTGGGGCAGAGCTGCAGCTTGTCCAGGTTTCACCATGGAGAGTCTGAATTTAAAAGTCCCTGTCACTGGAGGCTGGTGTGAAAAATGATGACCCCAAGGCAGTTTGCAGCCTTCAGGAAGGACACTGCCCCAAGAGGGGTCTTGCTTTGACTACCACTGCTGTTAGAGGTTCATCTAAGGCTTCATCTCGAAGGGATGGTCCACAGCCGATGCAGAATTCCTCATGCCCAAGAGGACTGCAGACAAGGTTGTACCATTAACTGGAACACCTGAAAATAGTTACTTGTTTGCTTTGTTCTGGATAAAAGGGGGCTCTGGGTGTGTGACTGGAGCAGTGCTGAGCTCAGCATGGGAAGAGCACATCATGAGAGAGACCCAAGCAGCAAATGCCAGAATTTTCCCAAAACTGAGGCTACCTTGAAGAGTCATTGACTTTGGGCAGTCTCAGAGGCTGAGGCCCACATGAACAGGGGATAATATCCCAGCCAAAAGGACAGAAAGTGCTGTCCCAAAACCCACCCAGGCCAGAGAACGGAGCAGAGCAGAGGGAAATGTCCATCTGCTCACGTGCAAGGCGAAGATCCTGGTGTGTTTGGCTTGAAGGGTACAAACAAGTCCAGGATCTTCAGCTGCTCTTTGGAGCATCCCTGGGGAGCTTGGTCCTGGCCCAGAAAGAGCTCTGAGGCTGTGACCAGAGGCAGAGTCCCATGGTGGAGGTGTAGAGTGCTCACAGAGCCAGCCTGTGTCTGTCTCTGGATGCTTTCTTGCAAAACCTGGCAGGTCTTGGTGTGCAGCTGACTTGTTAATTGGGAACGAGTGACTCCAGGAGGTCCTGACCTCCGGCGTTTGGTCAGACCCTGCTGCCTGTGAATGCTGCAGAGCAGTGACTGCTCAGGGAGGAGGGGCTGCCCCTCATCTACCCACTGGCCAGTGCATCCAGAGCCAGGATTTGTGTTCCTTGGCAGTGCCAGCACAGCCAAACCTTCAGCTGGAGCTGGATTTGGCCCCTTGCCCCAGGCTTTTGCATTGGCACTCCTCAGCTCGCCCCTCCTGCAACTTGGGATGGTCCTAGAGCTCATTATCACTGTAACCCCAATGCTGGCAGTCTGGAGTCTGAAAAAAAGCTTTCAGGAGAGCCAAAACCCCCCAAATATCTCAACTGCCCAGCTGCCCTTCTGTTGGGAGCAGAGATTTGCCCCGACCTCTTTTGCATCCGTGCACATCACTGTCCTGGTGCCTGCAGGGACACAGAGGAGTTTCTTGGCTTCCCGATGCTCAGTTCCCTGCCCTCACTGTCCCTCTCTGGTCCCTGCTCATGTCCCATCAGTGGCTCGGTGACTCTGAGAGCCAGGTATGCCTTGAAATAATTGTCCTAACAGCAAAGAACAGCGAGAGACAATCATCAGCTCCACCAGGAAAGCTGCCCACTGATTACAGCAGCTCCCACGGCATGTGTCAGAGCCAAGCACGCCGGCAGGGCTGGAAAAATGCGGCGGAGCAGAGGAATTAGCATTAATCAAGCCTAATCCCCCGAGGGAATCGCCCCTATGTGTGGCACAGGGTGTGCTGCATCCCAGACAGGCTGGCGGGTCCTGGGCAGCCCCTGGCCGGGGGGATCCCGGTGACTTCCCGGTGTCGCCCCCGAGAGCAGTGACCTCCGACGTGCGCTCTCCTTTTCCCCTCCTCCTCGGCGCCTTTGCCAGACCTGCCCCCTGCCTGCTTCCCAGAGGTTTCCCAGGAGCTGATTAACCTCCCTGCCGAACGCCAGGAGAGTCAAACCGGGTTTGATCGGGCGTGTGCGGGGCTGCTTCGTTAGCCAGCCCACCGGGATGGAGGAGCCGCGGCTCGGGGAGCGCGGTGGCCGGCGGGGACACCAGCCCTGCCACCAGCGCATCCCAGGGACAGAAACCGTCCGGGGAGAGGTGACCTGGACCCACGGGAAGTGCAAGAGCTTCAGAATGCTCTGCTCAGCTCGAACGGGAGGTGTCCTGCTCCGTGCCTGGGGGCACGAGGTGTTTCACAGCCCTCTGGGAGCTGCCAGAAGCAGAAGAGTGTAGGGACAGCTTTGCTCTGACCCCTTTGTGCCTTGTGTGCTGCTTAGGAAGCAGTGGGAGAGCCAAGCCCCTCTTCTCCCAAGCCAAGGTCCACCTCGTCCACTCCAGCTTTTCTGTCCATCTCCAAAAACGGGTGCTTCTTACTGCTGCAATGGGGTAAATTAAACTTTTTGTCAGCATCGCTCCCTCTGGTTCAGCTAGGTAGGAAGCTCTGCATTTTACAGCCCCTTGGCTTCCCATTCAAAAGGGAAGAAAAAAAAAAAGAGAGAGAGAGAGAGAAAGAGAAAGGAAAAATACTCTTTAAATAGAACTTTCCATCCTGGAAGTACTTCTGGAAACACAGCAGAGGGGGAGCCATCAGCGTGACTGATAGGTGCAGGCACAGCAGGGTGCAAGGGATGGGGAACAGGACACAGCTTGTGGATTCATGGCTCATCCCCCACTTTCCTTGTGGCATGACCATGATCTCCTTCTCCTCCCATCAGCTCAACTCTCCCTGCCGTGCTCTGCCCTCAACTTGCAAGACCAAATCCAGAGTTCTTGCCCTGCTCAGAGTCACCCCAGGGGCCTGGGACCCCTGCTGACCCCTTGCCATGTTGAGGGCATGTGCCATCCCAATGGACACAAGTTGCTCCATTACCACTCCTAAAGCAATGGGAGACACTTGCCATGCCCCAGCAGAGCCCCTTTCTCCAAGGAGCTCCAAATGCTTCTAATTCTGCCCAGCTTCTGGCTGCCCCTCACCCCAGGTTAACCTCTCCATCTACTTCGCTCTTTCCCCAGGTTTGTTCAACAGAAGAACTCCCAGAATTATTTTTGTGGCCAGAGCAGCTGGTGGGAATGCGGGCTGCTCACAGCAGAAAAAGAGAAACAGGGTGCTTGGCTCCTGTTTCCAGCTCCCTGGCCCCTGATAGAAGCTGTGATCACCAGAGGAGACCACCAACCCAGCCTTAAAATCCAGGCAGAACTGGGAATACACATCCAGCTGGCAATGCTGTGGGTGCAGAATGCACTTCACCTGCTGCTCGAGCTGGGAGCTGTGCAGAGCAGAAAGAGCCACATGTGCTTGAGCACACCCTGGACAAAGCCAGACCAAGTCACCAGTGTCCCAGCAGCCAGACAGCTTTGCTCCAGTGAGCCCTGATCAACAGCTTTTGGCTGTGGAAGAAAATCCTGGTTAGCCATGGTGGGAGATTGGTGCTCAGAGCTTTGTTACAGTGCCAAGCTGCAGGTGTGGGCATGTCCTCAACCAAATGCCATTTGGGGGAGAAGATGTCTGATGACCCATCAGGGACAGGAATGGGGAAGGATCTCTCTGAGATGGGGAGGATGCCCAAGGTCATGGATTTATTGTGCACTGCAAAGCTTAGAGCTGAGCACATTTTGCTTTGCTCCAAACAGCAGCACAGGCCAAGCAGCAGCAGATACAGCTCCACAGACCTTACTGCTGCATTGTCAAGCAATTTACTTTTTTTCCATTTTTTCCCCTTCTGTCTGTTAAGGAAACTTCCCTGCAGCTTGCATGCCAGGCTACCTGTACTCAATGTATTCCTCAACGTGTTATCCCCAGGGATCATTATTTTATACTGTAATGATTTATCTGTCTTGCTTAGCTGTGCCTTGCCAGGTGCCATGGGTGCTGTTTCTCTGCTGGGACAGGACGAGTGTGACCCACGCTGGAAGGAAGGCTGGGAAAAGCCACTGGGATACCCCAGTGCCTTGGAAAGTGGGAGAAGACCTGAGGGGCTCAGGACCTCGAGAAAAAGTCACACCATTTGCCCTGTTTTATTTCTTAAAAGATCTGAAGACATGCTGGCCTTGCCATTGTGCAGACATTAAATGTGTCACCACGTGCAAAGGTGGACAGCAGCCAGCCCTGCCTGTGCCAGAGGGTTTGGTGACTCCCCGCTCTCCTGGAGCCCCATGGGCCAAGCCTGAACATTTGTTTTCCATCCTGCCCTGCACAGGTGAGGGTCAAAGGCTCAGACACCAGCAGAGGGTGAGGGCAGCAGCAGTCGGAGCCTGGCTGCGCGGAGCTCCAGGCCTCCGTCTGAGCTCATCTCCACGGAAAACATTTGGGGAGGACACGTCCAGTTCAGATTTGTCATGTGGAGCAGCTTGGCAGGTCCAACCCCCCTGGGGCCCTGTGCAAGCATTAACCAGTGGATTAAACCAGCCCAGCCACCGTTGCTGCTGCTGGGATGTGGATTTCTCAGCCCAGCGCCGCCGAGAGGAGCGGGAGAAGTGCGGTCTGTGCCTTTAATTCCAAAATGACGAGCGTATATCTGGAGGCTCTGGAAAAGAAGTCAAGACTATTGGCTTCTGCGTCACCAGCACCGGCCATTGATTCCCTGGAAATGTTTCATATTTGGCCAAACTGGCTGTTGACGGAATAGTTTCTGATTTAACACTCTCGGCTGCAGTTGGGAGCCAGCTGGGTCTTGTTAGCTCCGGAGAGACCGTCCTTCCCCTCGCCTGCTGCAGAAACA
The DNA here is from genome assembly GCA_013400955.1 of Drymodes brunneopygia. Classification (NCBI taxonomy): domain Eukaryota; kingdom Metazoa; phylum Chordata; class Aves; order Passeriformes; family Petroicidae; genus Drymodes; species Drymodes brunneopygia. The sequence goes on along the minus strand of VZTZ01047235.1, from coordinate 672,190 downwards.
CTTCCAGCACAGCCCCCTCCTCCTCCTTATTCCCAAATTGACACTTAAGCCACTCTAACGAGATCTGCACAGGAATCCTGGTTATTTCAGCCTTCAACCAACTTCTATCATTATTATTATTATTTTACCTTTTGCTTTAATGCAGGAAAATGCGTGTGATCAGCAGCCCCAAGCTGGTGTCTCCCCCACTCCAGCCCAGCCCTCTGTGTGGAGCAGATGTGGGTGTCCTTGGGAGCTCCCAGCCTTGCACCAACACCTTCCCTGCCCACTCTTGTCAAACCCCATGGTGTGCAGGGGGTCCTCCTCACTTCTCCTTTCTGCTCATCCTCCCACCCTGTCTGTCCCAGCTTCTCATCCTCTCTGCTCTACTTGCTCCCCTCTCTATTTAGTCTGTGTGTTCAAAACAGCACAAAAAGCTCTTACAGCTCCCCGGGCTGTGACCCAAACAGTAAAGAATGTTTATGTGCTGGTCGTCTTCCATTTCTGTGTATTAATATTGCACACACAGGCTCACGCACTCACACACGGCGTTCCTGGTGCCTCCACGGGCTGCTGGCCAAGGGAGCCCAGCCAAAGTAAAGGCATCTGGGCCCTTCTGGAGCAGGCAGGAAAAAGAAGAAAGAAAAATACAAAAGCAAAAAGGATTTGGAGACAAGCAGCTCCTCCAGCCTGTGGCTCTGCACCCACTGTGGATTGGGCCAGGGAGTCCTGCAGAGACGGGGGTTTGCCAGGCTGTGCTGTCCCAGCAATCCCCCCATGTCCCTTGTCACCCAGCCAGCATTCCCTGTGGGACGGGGGCAAGTGATGGAAGCTTGGTGTGAGCCACAGGATCACACAGAGAGGGGATAGAGATGCAGAAATTGGGGGTCTGGCTTTGGACAGGGCTGCTTGCCAGAAAGGTGCAGCAAGCTGCTGGAGCCCCCCTCGCCACACAACACCCAGCCTTGGGGACAGCAGTCAGTCACCACTGAGATGCTGAATCCACAAAACAATGCTGGGATGTCAGGGTTGGCAGCCCATTTAAGAGCTCTGAAATTGGGTCTGGGGAATAGATGAGGTTCTGTCCCCTCAACAACTGAGGCCACACAAGAGCCTGAACACCACTGGCCCATGGGCTCTCTGACAGGGCTGAGGGAAGAGCTGCTGTGAGGGGCTGTGAATCCTGGATGGTCTGTGCAGGCAGGGATTGCTGCCTGTAGCCAGAGGCAGGATGGTCCTTACTGCCTCTAAATCACTGAAGTTGCTAAAACAGGGAAAATGAAGCACAGTGGGTGGGCCAAGAGGGCCAGGAGTTTCTGCTGGCTCTTGCAGAAGCCCCCTGGTGCTGGGACACCAACTGGGAAGGGTCAGGTCTCTGGCTGAGCTCATCCCGCTCCTCTCCAGGGTCCTAAAAGCAAGGAGAGACACACATGGCATCACCAGCACCTGCAGGCTGTGATTTAGGGGTGGGACAAGAGAAGCCTTGCTCATCCACGTGGTGAAGATGCTGCCTTGCCCAAGACACGCTGCCCAGGCTGATCTCTGCTGTGCTGCTCTGGGCTCAAAGGCAGCTGGGCTTTCCTGGGCTGGTCCTTTGCACTTCTGCAGGACTCACAGCCTGTCCGTGACCCCTGGGAAGGGCAAAAGCTGCTTGGTGCCAGCAAAGCCACTGAGGCTGCTGCCAGATGCTGTGAAAGCTTCACGAGTTGCACAGTTTTTAACCCCAGCAATCTGATGGGCACTGAATTTCCTTCTCATCTTCCAGAAAAATCACCTCCCCGAGGTCTCGGCAGGGGTTAACTCTGTACAAAGTAGTCACGCAATGGGGAGGGCTGGTTCCAAGCACCAAATAACTTGCAGAAGTAATGCATTTGTTCCTCATTAGGGTAATTGCCCCATCGCTTTTCTCTGTGGCATTGGCCAACCCAACTCACAAACGTCTGAAAACACCAGCTAAAGTATGACCAAATTTAGGAGCTGAGTCGAGTAATATATCGCCTTGATTTGCCCTCAAACATGAATTGGCTGGGAGTCCTCCCTCATATTGCATTTCCAGGGAACATAAGGAACCCATTGTGTAATTAGTGGTCGTATTTTCAACACGCTGCCTTGGCCATGCTCTGCCCTCCTCTCCTGAGCTACTGCACCTCCTGGGACCCCCAGGTCGTGGATGTGAGTGGGTAGTGGGGGGTACAGGATGTGTCTGCCACAGAAGTGTTGAGGGTGGCTATGGCAAAGCAGGAGATAAGGGCCTGCCTGCTCCTTCATCCCTCTGGCATCCAGTTTGGAGCTGGCCAGAGTGGGGATGTGTCTGGCCACAACCCATCTGATGGCCAGGAGAAGACCTGGGGACAGGGTGAGGTTCTGAGTTGGAGGATCCAGCTCAGAACCGTCACTGCCTGCCTGCTGTTGTCAGCCATCATCAGGATCCCCCCAGACAAGGGATACCCTCGCTGGGAGCTGGGCACAGCAGCAGAAATCCTGCCCCAAAGGCTGCAGGGAGGGTGGGAAGCTGAGCCAGAGCTGGGCTCTGAGTCCTGTGCCCTCCTGCCTGCCCATACCCTGAGCCCCAGCCCTCACCAAGGCTGGCTGGAAGGGCTCCCCATGGTCCCTCATGGGAGATCTCATGGATCCATTTAGACCTGGACTTAGTCTGGCTGTCCCACCCTCCCCGCTCCACCTGCAAGATATGGTGCTGAACCTTGCTGTGCACCCTACCTGCCTCAGCAGGGCACTGAGTGCCCCTTGCTTTGGCTCTCCACTCTCATCATATGGATGTTTCCTTCTCCCTTCCCAAGCTGCTTTCAGCAGCCCAGGCCCTAAATGATGGTGACCCCAGAGGAGCTGACACTCAGATGAGCTGGGTGCTTGGTGTGACTCAGAAGAGCATCCTGCAGGACATCAGCTTTCCCCATCTTGGTTTGAGCCCATGTCTGACAACCCTCCCTTCTATTTTCCTTGTGAATCACCTCTTTACCATGCAAGGGACCATGTGTGAGGCCATACCTGGGGCTGGAGTGGCTCAAGGCAGGGCCTCAGAGGGCAGAACCCTCTCCTTGTCATGTCCAGCACAGCCAGCTTGCAGATGTGATCTCAAAGTGCCCAGATACCTCTTCCACGCTCATCTTTCCACATTTATTCACCTGCTCTGAATGCCACATGAGGCTTCATCCCCCCAAGAGTGTTCACATTTGAAGGTATTAGAGAAATCCTCTTGCACTGTAAAAATAACTAATAGTTAAACCTGGAAGTTAATTCAGCCTCCTCTGTGTCCTGTCCCTGCCAGTCCAGGAGCTGGCCAGAAAACAAGCAAGAGTGCTTCCCCTCTCCCTTGGCTGTTTGTTGTCAGACCCATGTGTTCACCTCTCACACCTCATCTTGAAATGTTTTCCCCCCTTGTGACTTTTGGAATCTCTTGGAGGGGTCAAATGTTGCTGCCCTAGTTAAACAGGGCAGGGACATTTCCCTCTTTCCCACCCACTGTCCCCCCATGGAAGAAGGTTAACAGCAGACACACTGGTCAAAGCAGGAAAACAAACTAAGAGAAGACTGTCTGTGTGCCAGGACATCCACTCAGAACAATTAGCTGGCCTGTGGGGAGCCCTGCTCTGCTAAAGGCATACATTTCCCTTCTGTATGGATTTTCCACCTAATCTCCACATTTTACATAGACGTGCTGTGGGGGGGGAGGGCCTGGAATGAAGTGTTCATTCATTTCCCCTGCCCAGCTTTGTTTCCACACCTTCCACAGGCTGTCTCCTGGGCTGGGGATGCCTTTGTATCCCCTCTCCCCTCCCCTCTCAGCCCTCCACCAGGCTCTGTCCCATGGCAATGGGGGGAATACACCTCTGATAAACACCACATTTCTGGCAAGGCTGTCTGTGCGCATGTATGGCTTCCTCAGAGGAAGAATAGGAAAAGAAAAAGGAAAAAGAGAGAAGAGTCCCTTTCTTTCATAAAACCATGGAAACATCCTCATTTGTGGGAGCAGATGGCTTTCCAATTGACTCTGTGGCCGAGGCCTCCTTCATGTGCACAGCAGAGCCCCAGAGCCCTCCTTGTGCTGCTTTGCAAAGGGGAGAGAGAAAACCAAATCACTGAGACAAGCACGTGACTGCAATGCAAAGCAAAACCTGCAAAAGCCTCACTGCAGATAAAATCAAGCCCAAGAGTGCATGTGAACTCAAGAACCCAGAGCAGCTCTTTTCCCCCTTGCACTTCCCAGGCTCCAGCTGAGCACTGATTTTGTCCCATTGGTCTTTGTTTGTTTTTTTGGCACTGGGGAGGTTCAAACTGAGACACAGCAAACCCAAAGGAAGCTGCTCTCCCCACATTTTTTCCTGAGCTGCCTCAGAGCTCCCAGCCTGGCTGGTCAGTGGTGTCAGGGCAGGGTCAGGTGCAGATCTGTCACTGCCCCTCTCACCTTCCCTTCTCCTTGGAGCTGTGGGTCAGCTCGTGTCCCATGGGGTGTTACAGGGCTGGTATTGATTCTCCAGCTCTTTCCTTCTGTCATCAGGTGGCAGTTCCATTTTCTCCTCAGGAGAGCCAGCCCTGGCCATTCCCTTCTCTCTGCTCTCCAGAAAGCACCTAAGCCTCTTGCTTTCAGTCCAAGTACATCCCTTTAACTCTCCCTCCTGGATCTGGGTACTTAATAAGTCTTAGCATTTCATTAGCAGATGCTAATAGCAATGGCACAGAGCCACATACTTTGAATTCAAATCCTCCTTGGCTTAGCACACAGCACTCATCCCCCTGTCCACCCTGCAGCTAGGATCCAGGCATCTGCTGCATCCTTCCTTGCAGCTCTTCCTACTAAATGGGTGAGCAGCCAAGGTTTCCAGCTAATTGCAGTGCTGGAGAAGGGGGACACTGATCCTGTGCACCAAGACCTGCACTGAGGGAAGGGGAAACCACCAGGCCTCAAAATGCCTTCACAAACCTTCCCTTCAGCCTCCAGCAGGGAAGTGAACTTTGCCAAGCAAGATGAACCAAGGCAAGAGCTCAGCTGGAGAACATCAATGACAGCACAGAAACTGGTCCAGAAGGATGTGTGGGCTGGTCCCACTGGTGTTCAATGAGCTGTTCCCACAGGCTCAAGGGGAAGGTGACAATCTCTATCCTCAGATGCTTTCCTCTTCACTTCCAAGCCCAAAATATTTCTGCCTGAGGAAATCTTTGTCTGGTTCATTCCTCCTAGCAGTCATCCTGTTTTCCTCACAGCAGGAAAAGCACAAAATGGGCCCTGGGAAATCCAGACATGGTCAGTCCCTTAATTCCCTTTCACTTCCCATCTTCAGCCACTGATTAATCCGAATCCCCAAACAATATTTTTCATGTATGTGATGGTCCCAGTGAGTCCCATGGGAGGACCACTGTGCTGCCAGGGACTCATCCTCATCCCAGCCTTGCCAGTGAGTTCCTTCTTTCCCATGCAGAGCTGAGCAAACCAGTGCTCAGTGACCATTCCTGCTTTTGCCCCAAAGTAAGATGCAGAACCTGAGACAAGCTCCCAGGATGACTAAAGCTGGACCAGAAAGGACAAGGAGGAGCAGTGCTCATGAACCAGGAGCAATCCCCTCTGCCATGGAGGCAGCTGCCCCCTCTGGCACAGCTTGGAGATCTGGCTGCTCCCCCAGGTCCACAGAGGACCAAGCAGACGCCCTGAGCCCACGCTGCACATCTGGAAGTCGGATCCATTCAAACAAACCCTATTACATAACAACAGACATCTGGAGCCTGTTACCACTACAATTTTAGTAAAAATAGGTTTTTTTGATATGATCTCTCCTAAGAATGTGGCAGAGGGGCTCGGAGCCAAAGTCTTCCAAGAATGGCTGTAACTGCTTTTCATAAAGCATCCCCCACCTCCTGCTTGGGGCAGGGTTGTTCCCTCTCCATGCACACACCGTGACTCCACAGTGATGCTTGGAGGCACAGAGGAAGGTTTCAGGGTGAAGGCAGGTGCAGTGCTGGAGGAGCGAGCTTCCTGGATGAATCTATAGAAAATAAACACCATTTGCTGTGGAGGTGCTTAGATACTCCAGGGAGGAGTGAGGGGATGGTTGGAGGGAAGGAAGGAGAGCCGTGGTTTGCAGACAGCAGTGTCAGACCTGCTTTTCATAACAACCAGGATAAACAGCCACTTACTGGAGTGAGAAGTGCTGAGCTCCTGCAGCCTCCACGTCTCTGTTTTGCTGACTTTCTCTTGAGCCTCTGCCCTTGCAAGCACAGACACTGCCCATTATCCTGGCTGTGCAGCCTCCAGGCCATGTCTTTGTCTCCCTCAGCTTCCATTAGCTCCTTATTGCCAGTCAGACCCACCGCCCTCCTCTGTCCAGGGACCTCCCCCAGGCCCCCTCTCTGCATCTGCTGCCCATCAGCTCAGTTGCTCAGTTTGTGACCATCTCCCCTGTGCTTCCCCACAGTCAGGACAGTGATAGGATCAGGGCTTTCCTGCCAGCTGTATTTTCCACTTCTTTTGCAGACTGCATCTCCAAGCACATCTCTTTCATCTGTCTACAACAGGACCATCTCGATCCATGCACCCTATGGACTTTGGCTTTCTTTAACTCCCCTGGTCAGACACTGTTTTTCCTGAAGGCTCCACCCTGCCCACGAGCTCACCAGTGCTGAGCACCAGACCATGGCAAACCCAGCCAGTGCTCATCATCATCTGGGAGAGGCAGAGGAAATGCTGAGCTGGCAGTGCCTCAGTTGGCAGCTGCCGTGCTCCTGGAGCCAGCCCAGCAGCAGCACTGTGGAAAGGACCTGGAAGGTCATTTGGGCACATGCATTTGGTGTTAAATATTGAAGTGTTGTTGCTAAGGAGAGCTCATTGCTGCTGGCCAGGGCGAGGGGCTGGTTCAGGTGCCAGGGCCAAGATCCGCTCTGAGCATTCACCACTTGTTCCTTCCATGGGTTTTTAATGGTGCAATTCCTGGCTTTCCCAAAGCTCCTCAGCTGGTCCAGGCCATCCCAACTGCCCGGAGCTGGCCCTGCAGCCAGGAAGGTTTTGCCTGGTGTTGTCAGGTCCCAGGCAGCAGCAAGGAGGGTTTTGGCTGCCCAGACACCATCAGGCTGCTTTGCAGTGCAGCACACAAGGAATGGAAACTCCCTTGCTTGCTGCTGATCTGCAAGAAAGGTATTTTTTAAGGGAAGGGTGGAGCTGGCTCAGGATGGATCCTGGTTGCTGGAACCAGAACATGAGACAGGGTATTTTGTTCCCTGCATTGATATGCCAGTCCTGAGGACACCCAGTTAATGTGTAGAGGGTGTTGTGTGCTCCTCTCTCCAGAGCATGGCTGGAAAAGTCCTGGCACAAGGAGAAATGAGACATCTGACCCACCAACTGAATGCTCCCCACCCTCCTGAACTCCTCTCTGGGTCATCTCTCAAAGCAGGAGGGCAAGGAGAAAGAAAGTGGATCTCCTCTTTGGACTGGAAGGGTAAATTTCAGTCTGGATTTTAGGAACTGTGTTGGCACAGTGCAGTGGAAGCTCTGCTTTCTGTATGGGGCTGGAGCTCAACATTAACACCTTTCATGCCTCAGAGCAAGGCTGCACTATTTCCTTCCACATCAGCCTATAAAAGACACCAATTCAAACTGAAACTCTCAATTTTTCTGCCCTTTGTACCAGGCAGACCTCAGTTTTCCAGAGGTTATACCCTGGGTAGCTTTCCATCTCATCTCCAGCTAATTCACCTTTGGGTGAAGTGCACCTTCCTGCCAGAGCTGGAGCTCTCATGCAGAAAATGCTTTTCTTCTGCCTGAACCCTGTCCTTGCAAATGGAGGTGCTATTTTGGCTGCTGTGCAGCCAGCCTAGAGAAGTTCAGGCCAAGTGTTTTGAGTCCGACAAAGTTAAAGGCAAATGAAATCAGAGCCTTGTAGCTAGAAGTGTCAGGCAACATCCATTGCCAGTTCCACCTACAATAAAAACTGATGGAAATTTGTAAGAATGCTTTTTTCTTTCCTTTCTTTTTTTTTTTCATTTTGCTTAGGGCTTTTTCCCTTTTCTTTTGGAGACTCTCACCTACTCTGCAGTCTCTGGCTAAAGTCAAAGCAATCCTACTCTCAGCCTCATTTCCCACATGTGCCCTGTAAGCATCCCAAATGGGCAATGCACAGGCAGCTTCTGCCAAGCTGAGGGCAGGAGGAAGCAGGGACAGTGGGAGATGAGGCAAGGACATGGATCCAGAACACTGCTCCAGGCTGATGTGAAACTGGTGCCTGATTTTGGTTTAATCTTTGCAGCCATCGTCTTGGGAGATGCTGTGCAGCCGCTTCAAGCCTGGAAAACAAAAGGTCTTTCTTTTCTATATTTTTGTTATTATTATTTTTATTTTAATTTAATTTGCAGATTCAGACACTGGCTATTAATGGGAAATTCCTTCATGGAAGGAGCAGCAAATAAAGGCTGCTGAAAGACTGAGTGCAGTTATTCTGTTTGTGCCTCTCAGATGGCCTCTCTGCATCGCTCTCTGTGCTGGAGCTGCCTTCTCCTCCTGGCTCTTTTTCCATCCCTCCCTTTACATTTGGAAGGCAGTGTGTGTTGCCTCTGATTTTCTACAATTTTATCAAAGAAAGATTGTGAATAAACAGAGCAATCTGGAGGAAAAACAGTCTCAGATTAGCTTCAGTTTGCTTTTGCCTAGCCATTTCCCACCGGTGCTCTCCTCACCCACAGCCTGTGGATGTCATTTCTCCCACTGGAGAAGCAGCAAAGTTTCTGGTCTGGTGCTTTTCTGTGCTTTTGGCAAATGGTTCACTCTTGGCTCTGGGAGCAGCTCCTGGGACAGGGTGGGAGAAAAAGGGAGACTTCTGCAAGTGCCAAGCTTGGGGTAAGGATCAGAGTCTGATCCCAGATGTTCTCCAAGGGCAATCAGTGATCATTAATTGCTCATCCCACCCAGGAGTGTCTCCAGCTTCCCCAGGTACCTCCACCCTCCCATCTCAGGTCCATCCCCCAAGAGGCACCAAGGCATGGGAGGGGCAGGAGGAGCCCCCACAACCCCCAGCCACAGGGACAGGGACAGCATTTTGTTCTCAAAGGTACAAGCACTGCCACATTTCCCCTGCTCTGCTGGGCTCCCCCTCAGGAAAACACCCCTGGACCTCCTGCAGTGGGACCCTCTCGCACCCAGCTCGCTCTGGGATGTTCCCACATCAGTCTGGGCTTTCCATGGGATTGCTGCAGGAGGTGCCATGAACAGAGGTCCCTGAGCCACGGCTCCCCAGGAAGTCCCGTAGCCCACATTTCTCCCAAAGCAGCTCTGCCATGTCATGGGGACACAGCACTTGGCCCCAGTGCAGGGAAGGTGCTGGCAGGCTGCCACAGCCCTGTCCAAAAACACAGACGTTTGGCCTCAGAGTGCTGCAGCATGAGCAATCTCCCAAGAAGAGCAAAAAGTCAAGACACTGATTTGCAGATACTGTTATGAACCAAAGCCCAGAGCTCTGCTCATTGTAATAACTGACATAATCGAGGTCATTATTTATACAGTATCTGCATGAACATTTGACACTGGGAAAATACTTGCAGTTCCTGAAAGACTGGCAGATTCTAGCACGAGTGTTTATCCATGCCAGAATCTAATCCAGAAACTCACTTTTCTTTCTCAGAGGATGTTTTATCTGATGACAGCACGGACAGTGATGGGCAGGCAGAGCTCAGCTGAGCCACACTGAGAGTGCCTGCCTGCTTGAGGTGCCTGCATGGGTGGTGGGGAAGAAAGAGGTCGCCACTCAATTGTCCCAATTGCCTTAAAGCTCCCTGATGCAGGGAAAAAGCCTCCAGAGAGCTCCATTATTTTCCCTGTTTGTAGGATGAATCCATCCCCTGTAAGGAGAAGGAGAGATGCTCCTGCAGGTCACAGCCAAAATCCCAGTGGGCAGCTGAATCCCATCACCCCCAGCCCGATGTTCCCAGCAGTGATTTACTGCTGGGAAGATCCTCAGGGAAATAAATAAAGAGAAGGAGATGGCCCAAAGGTGAGGAAGGATGAGCTGCAGAGCCCAGTGCAGGGGGACCCGACATCCCTGCCAGAGCCCTGCACTTTGGATAAATATTTGAAGTCCCTGTAAACAAAGATCTCACTTTGTGAGAGAGGGGAATGAGGAGAAGCACTTTCTCTTCTCCCCCAGGGTCTGGGAAAGGCGAGCACGCTGGCCAGCAGCCAGGCAGGGGAGTGCCCCATGGGACAGGCACAGGCAGGGGACAGAGGTTACAGTGGGCAGGGGTCACCAGCAACCCCAGCTCTGACCTTCCTGTGGGTCACCAGTGGGTTTGGGGTGGCGTTGGGGTGATGGGACCCTCCTGGGACCCCTCTTGCAGCTTGGGAGTTCACCCCAGCTCCCGATGCTTCATCACCTTCGGCCTCAGAGAGGAGGCACTGAATGAAAAATGTGCCCAGCGTGGAGCTGAGCTCAGGGTTTCAGCCCCATGCCCTGTGAGCCTTCACACCCCAGAGAGAACAGCCCTGTTCTCCTTCCCCTCCTGCACCCCCTGTGCCTTTGGCCCCTTCCCACCGCAGGGAGTTTCCATTGCTCCTCTCAAACCACAGCCCCAAGCTCGGGAACCTGAAACCTGCATTTGCTGGAGAGAAGAAAATCAGATTGTAGGAAATGCAGCACATGAAAAGAGACAGGGGGAGAAGAGGGGGGAAAAGCAAAGCCATTTTTTATTGCTCACAGAATCTGTCCATTTTCCATGGCTGTCACATCCACCTTCCACAGCCAAGACACAATGGAAAATATGTTTGATTTTTTTTTTCCTGGCAGGTACCTGGTTTCTGTTGTTTTGGTTTTTTTTTAAAGGCACCATCCCTTCTCCCCAGCACCACATGACTCCTCCAAGAGCCCAAGGCTGGGTGAGAGCTGGGGTCTGCAGAAGGGAAGGTGAGATCCTTGTTTCTTGAGGGAAATGGGAGGATCTGGTGGGTAGAGAGGGGGCTCCCAGCCAGAATCACTGGTTCTGTCCTGTTTTCCTCTACCTTCACCTCTTTAAAGAGATCAGTTCATCGATGATTAATAATTATTATTGAATTGTTGTTGCCTAATTAATTTTTAAAATTAATAATTAATTCTATCCATTCTGTCTATCTGATGGGAGCAGCTGAGGTGTCAGCATTATGACACCCAGTCCCAGCACAGCTCAGGAGTGGGGCAGAGCTCTCAGGAGGATAAAACTCCTGCAGACCTTCAGCCACAATAAAAAAAAGAGAGTAAAAGGTGTGCTTGCCACAGGGTTTGATGCTCTCCCTGGCAAGGGGCAAGAGCATCTCCACATAGATGGGTCCAAGCCATGACCACGAGCACAGACTGGACCTGCACCCAGAAAGGAGACAGACTTGTCCTGCCAAAGACCCAAATTAGAACAGACAAGCATCGGAAAATGGCCTTTGAGGAGCCAGGGTGGAGACAGCAATACTGGATATCAGCCAGGCAGGAGGGGCCAGCAAGGGGGAGGCAGCAGGACCCCAGGGTCAAGGCTGGACCAGCCCCTCCAGCATCTGCCTGTAGTGAGGAGTCTGAGAAAAGCCTGATAAAAGCAGGATCCACACCCAGGAAAGAGTAAATCTGGAAAAAGGTGAAACACGGGAATTGTTGAGACATTAGGCACAAGGTTAGAGAGGACTGAAGGTGGGAGCCACATTCTGGGGAGAGCAGCAAAGGCAAAGAACTCTGTCACTGTCCCTGTGGGGCTTTGAAACACCAAGAGCACGTGCAGTGACACAGCCCCCGATGACCCCAACAAGGCCACTTCTCCAGGGTCCCCCTTTCCAAGTGACCCAGGAAGAGGTGGCAGAGCAGGACCCATCCAGTGAGACCTCACTAGGAAGAGGTGAGGGTGCCCTGGTCTGCAGAGCCACCAGGATGGATTTGGGGATTGCTCCAAACTCAAAAGCTTCAGCTGCTATTTTTTAAGAAAAACTTAATATTCTTCATGGAAAGCAGCTGGATTTCTACTGCTTTAAGCCAAACCTCACATGTGGGATAGCTGGCACGACCGGTCTCCCTACTGATGCTCAGAAACAAGCATAAGGAGGAAGAACAAGGTAAAAACAAAATAACAGATATGAAGTGTGGGGTCACCTTGTTTTGCACTATTCCATTTCCTTTACATTTCACAATCTTCTGGGAGCTGGTGAAGCTGGGACCAGCCCCCATCAAGCATAGAGGTGATGATGATTCAGCCTCTGGGTTGAGTAAAGGCAAGGACAGAGCTGCCCGGTTTTTTTGCTGCTTGGTTGCATTCTGGAAGAGCACGTGTAGCGGGGCAGAGCCCGCAGGCAGAGCGGAGCCCTGCCAGAGCAGCGAGAGCCGCTCATCTGCCGTGCAGCTGCGGGGAAAGGCAGTGTCCGCACACCTCGGAAACACCGGCCCCAGAGCTGGGGGCGCTGGGGCCGTTCGCACCCTGCTCATGTCCTACAGCCAGAGCCCCACACAGGCACAAGGATGGTGCGTGGATGCCTCAGCCGAGCTCCACGCTGGCAGTGCGTGCATGTGCAGAGCTCCCCGCTCCCGGGGTGAACCCCACTGGCCGTGCCAGCCCCTCTCCATCCTGCCCCAGCGCCCTGTCACCCTGCCCATCCTCTCTGGGAGTGACAGCGGGACTCATGGAAACGAGGAAGCGAAAGCTTTACTGTGCTTTTCCATGCTGCGCGGATGGCCGGGGCTGTGCGGAGCCGAGGCGGGGCGGCTGCCAAAACGCAGCGCTCCCGCTCCGCCGGCCGGCCAGATGAGCCGGTTTCGAGTTTCAACCGCAAGCCACGCGAAGGAAGGAACAAAACCAAGGGCCAGTGAGACCATGACCTGAGTTCAACTCTGGGGGCTGGTTGTCTCTCCCAGTCCCGCATCCCCCCTGTGACCCTCCCCACCCCACGGCGGACGCTCGGCCCTGCGAGCGGGACGTGGTGCGGGAGGGTCTGCGGGGCTCTGTAGGGTTGGTGCCGGTGCAAAACCCTCCTATCCCGCCGGGCTGATGGCCCAGGAAATGCTTTCATTTTAAACACAGCAAGACACTCTCTGAGGCAGTTCCTCCCCAGCTCCCACACTGCAGAAAGGCTTCGATTGATTTAATCTTCCAATAAAACCTCCTGCAATTCTTTTGGGTTTTTTCTCCGTTTCCTTTCCTGTTTGAGCGAAGAGAATCAGATCCGTATCTCGCCAGCAAGACATGGTCTCCTTTCCACCCCCGTAGCTTTGGTTGTGATCTGGAGGTCACCAGAAGCAAAGGGATGCAGGGAAACAGCGCCGGTCCTTTCCCTTGCCCCTGTCAGTTACCTGGGGCTGCTCTAGCACTGGGGAGCAGAAGGAAATACCTGACATTCCTTCTCCATGCTCTCATTTCTCAGGCAGACCCCGCACAGGCCAGCTCGCTGTGCTCCCGTCAGGTTCTGCAGGGAGAGTTTCTCTTTCCAGACACGCCACGGACTCTGCCGAGCCGGGCAGGCGGCTCTGCCCGAGGTGACCTCGCAGGCACGGCCAGGCTTTGGGAGCTACAGGATGGACCAAGGGGGATGCAGGGGACACGGAAATGTCCTGCTGGGGACAGGCAGCAGCGCTCCTGGAAGAGAGGGAGAGGGAGAGCGAGAGCGAGAGCGAGAGCGAGAGCGAGAGGGAGAGAGTTTCAAGCCTTTATTTATATTTTCCCCTCTGCTGCTGCTGGCCAGCAGCTGTGCACAGCTCCTCCAGCATCTGGAGTCTCTTGGCCACCGGCTGGGGCTCTTGGAGGACGTGTGCGCTCGTGCTCACGCTGAACTGCGGCACGCCGGGTGAAGGCAGGAATGCGGCTCTGGCCGGGGCCGAGCGGAGCCGGTGCCGCCCGTGCGCAGATGGAGCCGGCTCTGCAGCCGCTCCAGCTCCAGCTCTCCTTCTCCTGCCTGGCAGATGCTGCCCGGAGTTGCCTTCGACAAGGGGAAGGGTGCCAAGGTCTGCTGGGAGTTTGGTGCAGTCCCCGGGCCGGCTGTGGGGCTGAGGCAGGTGAGCCAATGGGGCCAAGCCCAAATTTCCATCTCCGGCCCCATTGCTCCGCTCATGGCTCCCAGATGTGGGAGGCAGTGGCCAGCACGAGGAGCGTTCCCGCAGCAAGGCTTGGGACAAGCCCAAATCCCAGGGAAAAGCACAGTGGGGAGAGTGGATGCTGCTGGCAGGGTGTTGGGAGGTGGAAAATTTCCGACTGCTTGTACCAAGCACCTGGGAAAATGGGGAAAATCCTCTGAGTTTCTGTAACAGCCATCATGAGAGCTGGAAGGCAGCTGGGTGCTGAAGTTTGGAACCCTTCTACCCTTCCAGCCACAGCACCAGCCGTGCCCACTTTCAGTGCATGTGTAAGGGGGAGGTGTTTTGTGGCCCATGGGTTGCTCAGCAGTAAACAGCAAAATAAATTGTTACCCCAAGTTTTAGAGGGATTTCACACCACCTGAGCCATGCTGCCTTTCCCTGCCCCACGGGGCCCTTGGCTGCTCTGCCCCTGCCAGGGGGACGTGGTGCAACTGCCTACAGGAACTGGAGCAAGGCAGGAGCGACTGAGAAACCACAGCTCCCTCCCAGTGCTGGCTCTGAGAGAGCAAACCCTGGCTGTGCTCGCCTTGGCTGGGGCCGCAGCCTATTTTTGGAAGCTCTTGAGACTTCCAGGGACGGAACCGCCTTTTTTTTCCCCTTCATTCACAGACAGGGTCATTTTGATTTGTTACGTGTTTGTGCATGGGTTTTTTATTGTTGTTATTGTTTGTTATGTCCTGCCTTTTATTCGTGGCATCAAAGAAGCAGAACTGGAACGCAGCGGAAGCAGAGGGGGAGCTTTGGACTCGCCTGTTTGGGGATGCAAAAGCAGCCAGGCTGCAAACACGGTGGGGACATGAGTGTCTCTGCCATGAAATGTCTGTTCTTCCCATCCTGCCGGTGGCACTTGCAAGATCCAGGGATGCAGAGGGAAGGAGAGGAAGCAGCAGGTTTCCACCTGGGCCCCAGCCTGGTTCCAGGCTTCCTGCTGGGGATGCTGTGGAAACTGTGGCTTTCCAAGAAACTGGGCTCAAGGCTGAGCACTCAAAAAAGGACCAGTCTGCCTCTGACTGGGGTCATTTGACTACTTACTCCCTCTGCCACCAGCCCTGAATTTTTCTTGCTGGGGTGTTGCCTTCTCCCTGCTCCAGGTGTCACCCAGGTCCCATTTCTTGGGAGCTCCTGATCCTGCAGCAATCTCCCCAAAATGCAAGTGCAGCTGCTCTTCCCGGGATGGCAGCAAAGGACCCAGAAAGAGCCAGGCCACAAGAGACTCAACTTTGAATAGAATTCAATGCTCTCTCTGTGATGTGGATTGGACCTTGACCTCCCTGGTGACAGCAACGGAGGGCAGAGAGGGCCACCTGGCTTGTGACCCACTGCAGAAGGTGACACTAATTTGGATGCCCCAGGACAGCCAAACCCTTGGCCTGCCTCAGAGGGTAGCTAACTGCACCAGGGATCCATGGAATGCTCCCGTGGGTGTGATTCCTCATGCAGCCCTGCGCACAGCTCCTTCATCCCTGCTGGGCTCTGCAACCTTCCCCAGGAATCCCCACCTCCTCCAGGCACATGTGGGGAAGGCAGGAGGGCCAGGACCTTTCCCATGGGATCAGAGCTGACTGGTCCTGCAAGGCCCAGCCCTGATCCTGAGCCCTCCCCATGGAAGGGGTTAATGCAGGACATGGCATGACCCTGGCTGGTGCACATGTCCTGACCCAAGCCAGGAGAGGGGACACCAGGAGACTATATCAGGTTTTCTTCTTCCTGGGACTGGCTTGCCCTTTCTTTGCTCTCCCTGCATCCAGAGGTGCTCAGAGGGACTTGCAGTTCCCCAGGGAGCAGATCCCCCATCTCAGCCAGCTCAGGGGGGTCACGGCCACCGCGGTGCCTCGGTGCTGGGCTGTCCTGGGCTGCCTGGGAACTGAGGCAGGAAACATAAAAACAGCCTGCGCTGGAGCTGCAGTGGCTGGGGACTGCCACGTCTGTGAGCAGAAACAACGGGGCCTAAATATGCTCCCTCCCTCTTGCCCCCCCCCTCCATCCTTCCCTGTATGGCCCCTGGGCTCACAGGAAAGGGGAGGAGGGGGTCTTGGGGAATGTTCTGGATGAATCTCAGGGTCACAAAAGCTCAAGCTCAGCCAAGAGGCCATGGTGGACAGTTGGGATCCCACAGCAAGAGGAGTGGGGAGTCCTGGAGGTGTCTCTGTACATGTGCTCCCTCTCTGCTGCACTTTGTCTCCCTGTCCCTGCCCAACACCCCAGCTGGCATCCAGCTCATCCCCACTCCCAGCCACGCATGGTGGGGACAGTCCTGCACCATGTCCCAGAACCACCAGGTTTTGTACCTCCACAGAAATCCTGTCCTTGGGGAAAAGTGTCACTGGGGTCCCTGGGAGGGGAGCACTGAGGTTCCTCTCGGCTAAGGGGATTGGATGTGGCAATGGAGCAAGGGCTGGTGGGGACACCAGTGGGGGCAGGCGCTCCACAAGGAAAAGCAAAACTCCCAAGCTGTGTCCGCAGGGCTCTGCGACATGTGAAAGTGTTTATTTCATTGGATGGGGATGGAAAAACAGAGCCCCAGCAGAGGCTCAGTGGAACAAAATCTCCTGCAACAACCCCTGGCCGGGAGCTGCCAGCTCCCATTCCTGCAGCACACTTCTGTTTGGGACCCGGCGCCGGAGCTTCATGGCTCCCGGCCCCTCCAGGGAAAAACAAAGACCAGGAAAGGGCAATAATGAGTCTGCCAACAATTAACACACTTGGGGCCAGGCTCTGCTCAGTTCACCCAGCGTAAAGTTGTGACTGGCAGTGTTTCTCCAAGGAGGCTTCGAGCAGACTTTGGTCTGGAGAAGTAAATGCAATAAAATAGTTGAAATCTCTCTAAAAGAGTGGGTTGGAATGGACCACAGGGCAGAGGGGAGCAGCAGGTAAATCCCACAGCATGGCATTACATGAAAGTGCCTGTTGAAGACTTTGCAGCTGATGGAAGACTGCATGGAGCATCTCTGCACCTTCCACTTCTCCAGATGGGCTGGCAGAGAAACGCTGGCACAGGACACCTGTATTCCCATCATGGGACATCAGACCATTGGGCATTTGCAGGGCTCTTTCCACCAGCAGAGCTCAGGGTGCTTGGTGTGTGCTCAGAGGTGAAGCCTTGGAGAAGAGGAGCCAACTGGGGCCCACCAGGCTGGGTCTTGCATGGCCCCAGCAGCCGCTGCACCAGCAAGGAAGAGTTACATGACTTTCCCAAGCTCCCCAAGTGACTCACAGGCAAGGCCAAGCCAGATGTCAGAATCCTGACTCTGGGACTGAGTGATCTTGGGACCTCCCAACTCTTTGAAAGAGCAGATGTGCTGAGAACCAGACTTGGCGTTGGTGTCCAGGCTCAGGAGGAAAGAGAGGAAGGAGGTAAAAGAGAGATAATGCAACAGCTCTGAGGTGGTGAAAGGGCCCATCCAGAGTTCAGAGGTCGGCTGTGTTTCTGTTTTGCCTTTTGCACATGAAAGCAGTCAGACAGAGAGGCTCCAGGGGAGATGTGCAGCCATGCTCCTCTCAGCCTTCCTCACATGATCCCAAAACTCCAACCCAGCAAAAAAAACTCTAGAGAGGAGAAGGAGCAGCTTGAGAAGACGTCAAGCACCTTCATTGCCTAATAAATTCCTGGCTCCTCCTCTGGGCGAAGCCTGGGTCCAGTGGATGTCAGCAAGGGGGAGTGTGGGTAATGTGCAGAAAGGGAACAAGGCTGAGAACAGCCCTCATTTCCCACCGGCTGCAAAACAGCAGCTACAGATATAAATATATGTGTAGATACATCTATAATGTGTCTGGAAACTCGCAGGGAGATCTGGCCAACATGGCTCCACATCACTGCACCAGACACTTCACAGAGAGAGCTGTGCTGTAAAACTGTGTGAGATGGGATGGGATCAGGGCTCCCAGGCTGGAAAACACTTTTTGGCCCTCACCAGGCTCCCAGTCACTCCCTTTAAGGGCCACCCATGCCTAAGCAAGCAGATGATCTCCCATTCCCAGCTCCTGCACAGGCAGGTGGAGCTCAGCCCTGCCTTCCCTGCCCGCTGCTCTCCTCATTCAGAGGGGGAGACAAGGGAAACCAGGACAGAAGGTGAGGAGAGAACAAGGGGTGATTTTTCAAGGAAGAAATTTTTTCCAGTGAGGGTGGTGAGGTACTGGTACAGGCTCTCCAGAGAGGTGGTGGATGTCTGATCCCTGGGAACATTAAAGATCAGGTTGGATGGGGTTCTAAGCAACCTGATCTGGTTGAAGATGTCCCTGCCCATGACAAGGAGGTTGGACTAGATGGTCTTTAAATGTGTCTTTCAACCCAAGCCTTTCCATGACTCTAATGGAACTGACAAGACAAACTTACAGAGCCAGTTTTACTTTCTGATGTTTGTTTGGAGCAAACCCCTCAAGACCACCAGATTTGTTGGGGTGCAGACCTTGAGACCTGGCACTGGCCTGAAAGAAGTTTGTCCCTCTCTGCACTGCACTCAGAGAGCAGAACACATTCTTTTTTTCATGGGTTAGCACAGCCCTCTCCCATGCCTGGAGCATGTGCTTTGCTCAGCCTGAGAACTTCCAGTGGATGGGAGAGGCTGGTAGCTTGGTTTCCCTCTTGATGCTTTGGCCATGAATCTTCTCGGTTCCCTTGAGGCCACAGGGTTGGGAAGGGAAATGTGGAGTCCTGGAAACATCCTGGGGATGGACAGAAGGCCAAGAAAATTTCCAGAATGGAAGCCATCCAGCACAAAAGTAAGGGTTGGGCATGTGTGTGGTCTCCATGAATTAATGCTACTAATTGGCATTAAAGGGACATTACAAAGACCATGCTCAGGCCCCACAAGCAAAGTGAGCCCACATGATCTGGGTCTAAGGGAGGCCAACGCCTCACTGCCCATCACTCACTGTAGGGTGAGCAGCCAAGAAAAATCCCTCCTGACACCTTCTCCAGAGATTTCCCTCCTGCTCCCTCCTCAACACCCTCCAGTGATATCCGCCCCTGTCAACACACACACACACTTGTTCGAAAGCTCGCTTGCCAAAGAGAAAAATCCCTGAAAGTAGCAGGTGTCCTTAGGTCCTGTCAAAATACATCAGCGCTGTCTCTGGAGCACGGCTGGCCCTCAGAGCCTGGCCTGACCCCGGGCTCCAGCCGAGCCAGGCTGGGCCCTGCAGCCACGCTGTAATTAGGGCTCGGGAATGAGCAGCACCAGCAGAGAGGAATTTGCAGCAACGCTCGGTCCTGTTGCCTGCCCCATCCCGGTGCAGGCAGGGGAATGTGGCAGCAGGACACTCACCTCCCACAGGAGCATCCCAGGGCTGCCAGCACGGCCCGTGGGGAGCAGTGGGTGCCTGAGTGTTGGTTAGTTAGCAACAGAAGAAACACGCAGGTCACAGAGTAGCAGTGGTTTCACCAGGAAGGACCGACCAAAAGCCCTGCCCTTCTTTATTTACCTATTTTTATAGGGTTCTAAGGACAGTCAAAGATTGGTGAAAGGGGTCAACACCCCTGAAGGTTTACAGGACAAAGACATGGTCAATCATCTTTCTCCACCCCAGGGAAAGGAATGAAAAACAATTCCACAAGTGCAAAACAATCCTGGTTGGTTAAGGAAAACAAGGACCATGTTTACAGAACAAGCATGGGAAACTACAGCTACAGTGTTACAACTTATGGGGCCCAGGGTGACACCTGAGCACCAGCATTTGGCAGATGGGCACCCCCAGAGCCACGGGGGTCCCCAGGTGTTGGTGGGGCTGCAGAGGTGCTGGGGAATGATGGCAGGGAAGGGGCTGAGTGTCCCCCAGGGAGGGGAATGGGACGGTCAGACGGGTGTCTGCAGGGCGGCTGTTTGTTTTCTCAACCAGAATTAAAGGAGCACGATGTGTCAGGGAAGATCCCTCATTCAGACAGAGTCCACTGTAAATCTTCAAGGGTTGGGCTGCCAAAGAGATTGAAAAGGGGTTAAGCACTCGTTTCTCCGAGGCTGACAGAGTTCAGCGCATGTAGCCTGGAGGTTTTCCAAGTAGCCTGATGTTTTATGTCTTTGGGATGTTTTTGTCTTCCTTCAGTTGTATTCAGTGCTGGTATTGTGTTTATATCAGCAAAATTCTGGATTATTGCCTCTTTTTTTTTTTTAACAAACATCTGCTGCTTCTGCTTGTAGCTCATCATACCACTGCATCCTGCCAGCGGGGAGAAGCTCCAAGCAGGACATGGGTGGCAAACGTGATGCTCCATGGCAGGCAGAGGAGTTCAGCAGAGCTCAGCCTGCCACTGTTCTGGGTGACACAAAACAAACCTGCTCCCTCTCAGCCTCTCCTGAAGAAAAGGTAATACTGGCTTCAGATAGGGAATGAGGTGAACCTTCCTGCTCTGATGCATCACAAAGCCACAGGATAGACAGCTTGGAAGTGCATTTTGGTAGGATCCCAAAGTATCTCATGGCTGGAAACTTGGTGGAATCACAGCCCAGAGGAGAGGGCAGGTGGTTGTGGCATGCTGATCTGCTTGGAACCAGGCATGCAAGGGGTGGAGGCACTGTTGCATTATTGTACCCACAGGATTTCAACAAGGGCTCCCCAGGGGCCTGGTGCCTTGCTGGGAGATGGCACAGCCTCATTTGCTGGGAGATGGCACAGCCTCCTCTGCTGGGGCTCCCATCCAGCTTCCAGTGCCAGCCCCACGCCTCCCAGCTCTCCTGCCTGATCCTCTGCACTACAAACCCCTGTCACCTCCCCCTCCCAGAGCAGCTACTGGGGCATGAAGCCACCAGAAGCCAAGGGAGCCTGTCACCCCTCCTGGCCACACACACACCCTGCTGCCAGCCCCTGTTTTGCATCCCGAAACCAGCCTATGAAGAGGAATGTGAGTAAACATGGACCCCCCGAGCCCCCTCCCATCCCAAATTCCAGTGAGTGCCAAAGAGAGGCCGCTGGTGAGAAGCAGCAGTTTCAGTCAGCTCTCTATTTACTTATGAATTCCAGCCAAAGGGGCGACAAAGGTGCTGGAGACCTCCCACCAACCAGGCTTTTCACCCCTCACACCCCAGCATCTTCTCCCACTGCCCAAAGGAGAAGCTCCCTCTGTCCCAGGTACAGTTTCCCTCTGCTCAGTCATTTTCCCTTTGCTCCTGTCTGCCAGTGCCTCTCCTCGCCTGCCTGCCCATATTTCCCTATCCCTTTCTTTCTGCATTTGCTGGAAAAAGGATTTCTACATAAGAAAGTGTGATCAAATCGAAAGAGAAATGGAAAGAAGCGCCTTACAATTTGCTAGATGGCCATTTTTTGTGTGAGATCAAGGGCCAAATTCTGCTTTCATCGCACTGGACAAAAATCTGGACAATCTCCCCTTGAATTAATGGCATTCCTTTGTAACGGGAACAGAATTTCATTCATTTGCACCTCGTACAGCAGCAGAGGGGCCATTAATCCTTACGGCTTCCAGTCACGTCTGCCCCAGTTCACAGCTCCAGCCAGTCCTGCATGGGAAGTCCCAGATCATTTTCTCGCATCCTTCCTTGACTTGTCAGCTCATGATAAACAGCATCTCGTCCTGATCCCAAATGTACAAGCACACTGAGTGATTACATCACCCCCCAACCCACTCCAATAAGATAAAATGCAGCTTGCATCCAATTTGGATAACTCCACATTCCCCAGTGGGTTCTCTCATCTCGTGCGTAGCGCTCAGGAGCCAAAACCTGGTGTCTACTGCAAGACGTTTAACCCACCACCATCCCTCCCTGGAATTCGGGGATTATTGGTCCAGGTTCCTGCCAGAATCACTGCTGGGGGAGCCCTATTGCAGCAGAGAAGGAAGAGAGGCTGCCCTCAGTCCCTGCCAACAGCAGAGCCCTGAAACCACCTTCCCAACACCAGCTCACAGCCCTGAAAAGAAGGGGGGTGAGTGCTGGAAATTCTAATTTTCATCTGTGCTATCGATAAGGAGAGAGACTTTTAAAGATGAAGTTGGCATCCAAGGTTTGGAATCTGATCCATTAGAGCAGCAGATTTTCTGCTGCTTCCCAAAGGGAAGCTCCAGAGCAGACAGCAGACAGGTACCATGCTGGCTGGGGATGTGTGTTGGAGTGATACCACTGACATGAGGGAGCTCTGCCCATGTGTTAAGGCATATTCTGGATTTACTGGGCAGGTGCTGCAAGGCCACAGAAGATTTATCTTGTGCTCTCAGGAGGTGTCTGACCCCCTGTGTGATGCCTTCAGTACATGGCTATTGTGGATGGGAGCACCTGACCCTCAGCAATGTTGGCTCCTTCACCCCAGGAACATAAAAGTCATAAATTAGGAAATAGAGATGTGGATACAGTGCATGTGGGAATGAGCCCCACACCCAGAACAGAAGGTCCCTGCAGGGATCTCTTCCAAAACCTTGCTCCAAGCCTGCCCTGGGCACATGAAAGGAGCCAGACTGGCACAACTGGCCCCCACTGATCACACCTGAAACCCCTCTGAGATGGGTGCACTTATTTATTCAGATCAGGGGGCAGCAAATCAATGATGATTTTATAACGTGGACAAACACTTAAAGTTCAGCGTGTCTGCACTGAAAGGTCAGCAAGATGCTGCCAGGGAGTGAGGAATTCCCTCTTAACACCTCTGAAGAGTCTAGCAGGGAATGCAGAAGGCCAAGCTAGCATCTCAGCAGTACAGCTGCCTTTCAGGACTTCCCCAAAGCATCAGAGTACCTCAGCCCTTGGGAGTGGGTGTGGGATTAAAACAAGGGCAGGGGGATCTGGCAATATCTGTGAATAATGGCTTTCTGGGCACAAAAATCAGCTGTGAAAGGGGAGCCTGCCAGTCTTTCGAGGGGGCTGGGGTGCAGATGGGGAGCAGGCAAGAGCACTTCCTTGCTTTACATCTCTGGGGCTGCTGAGAGCCCCCGGGTGAATAAAACTCCAGCTTCCTGCCAGGTCTTAAACCTTTGCAGTAAGAAACGTTTTTAAAATAAGCAAATCGAGGGAAATCCTGCTGTTTGCTGCCTTACTGCGGGAAGTGCTTGGCATAGGAAGGAGCAGGAGCTGGTGGCAGGCCAAGCTCTGCTGCAGCACAGAGCAGAGGAGCAGCTCTGCAGAGAGGGTGAGTGTTGCTGCAAGGCAGGGGAGCTCAGTCCTGCACCCAGGATTTCTCTGTCCTGCAAGCAGAAGGCCAGGGAGCAGAGGGGCAGAAGTGCCTTGCCCCAGCAGCCATCCAGCTGAACCTGTGCAGATGGGTCCCTGTGCTGGGATAGAAGGAGCTAAATGGGCTCTGGCACAGCACCTCACATCAGTTCCCCCATTTGGAGCAGTTTGATGTTGACACACCACTGCAGATATGCTATAAAATTAGTGCAAGGGTGGAGGACAGCATCCCCTGAGCCCCACAGCTTTTTCCTTCCAGAGCACAAATTGGGTTTGCCTTAATAGAGTTGGGGATCTGTGAAAAATGGGTGCGAATAAGCCTGACTGACCCACTGGAGCCCAGCACTGTGCTGGGGGAGCACGAGCCAGCCCTTTTAGGGCTGCAGAAATCCCTGTCCTGAGTTCAGTCTGATGTGGCACAGTGATTTTTCTGCCCTACAGAAACAGTCATCTCAGGAAACAGCCCACAAAATGTCTCTTCTCACAGAAGCTCCTCAGGGTATCAGCAGATTTGGATGGGGAAGGGGGTCCTGGAGTTCTTGATGGGTTTTCATTGTCCTCACAGCTGGAATGACCCTGTCGTTTTACACAAACTTCTCCAGACACATGCTGGGGTTTATGCTCTACTGGCATTTGCATTTCTACAGTCTGGACTCAGGCTGGGAAATTTTATTGGGTGGATTCTAGCAAAACAGAAGGCAAGGAATAAAAATAACTTTTTCTGGGCTGTGTTGATTGCTCTTACACCGGCAGAAATCCAGGTCAGCTCCATTGATTCTTAAGGAGTAACTGGGTTTATGCTGGTGTAACTTTGTCCCCAGAGCTGCATGAAATGTTCACAGCAAAACCTGAAATTGCATGGAACTAGCAGAGCTTCACTATTGGGGTTTCATTACAAATTTGAACCTCAGACCGAGCTTGTCAAAAAATTCCTTAAGGTTCGTGAACCTTTCAGTCAAGCCTTGGCCCAGAGTCAAACTGAGCCCAAGCTGATTTATAGCTTTGCATGGAAATAATGTGAAATCAGTGGGTTTTGTTTGGTCTCTAAGCTGAAGCTCGATGCTTGCAGCTGAGCCTGGCTTTTGAGAGGTCAATTCTCTTTGAGAGATGAACTCAAACCTGAATGTGCAGTGGGAGCTGTCGGAGATGCTGTCGGGATTAAAAACACAGGCTGGATTTGCAAGGGTAATGAGAGGGGTGATTCCTACACAGCCCTTCGAGTATGAAAGAGCTGTGCTGCTGCTCCATGCTCAGACCTGGGCAAGGAATCAAATGCAATTCATTAGGACATAAGGGCATGTAAGGATCATTTGATTCAGCTGGCTGCTGAAGTGAGCTAAGTACTATTAGTCCTAATCTCTGACAGTCCCTGCGACTGCCTCTTGGAGAGGCAGGAGATAGCAGTGCTCCTCTGATACTCCACTTCACACTTCAGGGATGGTGCAGCTCCTGCTGGTTATAGATTGCCTGTGGGATTAGGATCTGCAGGCAGCAGGGAAGCAGTTGACAGTGTGGTTTGGCAGCCCAGGCCTCCTCCCCAGCCAGAGCCAAAAACACAGCACTCACGGCAGCCCCGGAGGAGAGGGATAGAAACCTCCCTTAGCTGTGTGGGGCCATGCTCAGAGCCCTGGCAGCTCAGCTTGCTTTTCTTCGTGGTCATTTTGGGGTGAAGGAGACAGGAATGGACCTTGTTCTTAGAGCTAACATGGAAATGGCCGTGGCTTGGTGGTACCAGGCTCCAAGAAGAGCAGTGTGACCCACAGCATGGGCCAAATCCTGCTGTGGCACAGCTGGGCTTATGTTTGACCACCCACACGAGAAGACCTATGGCCTCTTGGCAGCAGGTGAAGGAGCCTGGTGTGGACTGCAGGAAGGAAGCATTTCTGCCCCAGAAGGAGGACAACAGCAGCCCTGGGCTCATGGCACCATGTGGCCTCTCCTTGAAGGCTGGTGGGATGAGGAATACAGCATCTCCTCCAAGATGTGCCTGTTGGGTGCCTGGGTTTTTCAGAGTGGTGGTGCTGTTGTTTTAATGCATCTGGAGCACCCAGATGCAGTGAGAGCCCTGCATGTCCCAGCCCTTGCTAAGAGGTGCTGTCATGGCTGTTTCACCAGGCTTGCCACCACAGAGGTAATTTTCAAGTTGACTGTATATTAGGAAAAAATTCTTCATTGAAAGGGTGGTAAGGAATTAAAAATGGTGAAATCACTGTCCCTGGAAGTGTTTGGAAAATATCTGGATGTGAAACTGGGGATGTGGTTTAGTGGTGAACACGGCAGTGCTGGGTTGACAGTTGGAATTGATGATCTTAGAGGTGTTTTCCAAACTAAACAATTCTATGATAAATCAGGAGCTGCGGTCTGCTGGGAGGTCCTGCAGAAGGCACTGAGATACCCCAGGCAGGGTCTGAGGAGCCCCAGACAAGGAGCTGTAGTTGAGGAGCTGGGCCATCCTCACCTGCTCATGGAACTATGGCCACAGGGATGGAAAAGATCCCCAGAAATGGAACCCAACCTTAGGGCACTAAACCCAATTCCCCAGTCCTGTCTGAGCAGCATCACGAACCTTCTTCCTGCAGGACTATTTAGTTGGACCTCTTGGATGGCTGGATAGGTTCTCACTTACACTTGTGGTTTTTTCTTTTGAATATATGTGACTGCTGTGTCCTGGTGGCTTAAGAGCAGTCCCGTTGGAACATTTCAGGGACTGAGATTCCCTGGCAAAACCCTGCTTACCTAATCTGAGACTAGAGAGCAACATGTAATCTTCCTGGGCAATCACAGCTAATGAGTGCAGCTCACATGTTAACTTTTGGCCAGCCATGCACAGAGCAAACAAGCCAAAATGAGATTAATTGAAAATCAGTTGAAGGGACTTGACATGTGCTCACAGAGATGGCCCAAGCAAAACTAGAGGCGAAATTCAATGGATAAATAACTCATTGTGAGTTATTTGCTCGGCTCTACTTAAGTGGTTGATTATGTGGGTCTTTGGTTAATTGACTTATTGAGTGGCTGGCGTGGGTTTTTGGCTGCTCACTCACTCCCTGCACGTTTTTGCTATTAACTCAGCTGTTTGATGGAACAAGTAGTCTATTGTCTGTTTTTTGCTGGCTAGGTTGGTGTTTGGTTGGATGTTGGCTCTTGGGCTAATTGAACACATCTGCTGCTGGCTGTACGGTGGCTTGCTGGGTTCATCACTGGCTCTTTGTTTTGTTGCCTGTCTGATGTGTTGGTGGCCCAGTTTGTCACAGATTGGATGCTTGCCTACCTAATTGCCCTCCTAATTTCCTGCCCCTTTGAACTTGCAAACCAGGTTCTTGCTTTTCCCCGTTGCCATTTGGGTTTTCCATTGCCTCTTCCATCACCCTTGGGCTCCCAAGTGAGGGCTCCTCCTCCCTGGCCAGCTGCACTCTGTGTATCATCTCTAGGACACCTGAGGATTGTCACTGGGAAGGATGGACATTTTCTGGAAGTCCATTCCCAGCTGTAGCTGTGTTCCACAGCCCTGGCACGGCTCCAACCTGACCTTTTACCTTTTCCATTGAATCCCTCATCGTGTCTGCTGGGAAATGTGGCACAGGAGTGTTTGGGTTAGAAACAGGTGGGATGTTGGCTTCTAGGGAGGCTTCAGCTAGAGTAGGGAAAGGGGAGGGAAAGAAGGGGAGTAGAGAAGAGATGAGACTTGGGCAGGAAATTATCTCTGGACATCTATTAAAAAGCTCATTTGATTTTGACAAACGCTCCTAATGCTCTTCTGTTTGTTTGGCCCTGACCTAACTCGAATTTTGGGGTGAAAGAATATTTTTCCACTGTTGTGAGAGCCATTCCTCAGAGTTTCATGCTGGGTAGGGTAGAAATTGGCATCATGCAGTGAAATGAAGGGATGTCATGAAGGACAAAGGAGGGAAGGAGGGGGAGCATTCCCTGTGCTCTTCCTCCATGCCTTGCTGGAGCACCTGAAATCCATTAGCAGAGGGGTCCCTGCAGGCAGCCTGGCTGGGCTGGGCTCTGCCTGATGTGGGAGGTGTTGACTGGAGCTGAAGTTGACTTGACAAGGCTCCAGGGAGACACTCAAATGAGCATCTTTACAGCTCTCCTGCTCTTTTATTCCATCTGCCATGCTTGTAAAACACTCCCTTGGAGGAGATGGCAGTGTGTGTGTCCTGCTGTGCTTCCTGCTCCTCTGGGGAGCCCAGCAGGATGCTTGGCAGTGTCAGGCAGCTGTGACACGTGAGGTAATGCAGGTGTCTCCTACAACTCCCACAGTGGCCCCTTTGTATGTACCCTGTCCCTCATGCACAGAGAATGAATCGGCTCTCCAGATCAAGGTTAAACTCATGGCCAGGGTAGGAATGCAATGAAATGTGCTCTGGAAGAATTCCTGCCTCAGATGAATTCATCCCTGGGCTTTGCAGCCCTCGGAGATCCCATCCCCAGCCGTGGCTCTGTGGACCATCCTGAGGGGTGCTTGTTGCTCCTCTTGGGCAGTGGTACCTCTGGTGTACAGGCAGAACGAGCTGCTTCCCTGGCTGGGGACACACAGGAAGAACATCCTGCATGTCTGGGCAGTTTCTGTTGCCCCAGCCTCCCTCTGCAATGCCACACACAGGATATCCTTTTTTATCCTCTGCTCCAAGTCTGGGATTTTCCCAGTGAGCTGCAGCACTGGGTTTGTGTATCAGCCCTGGTGCTGCGGAAGGAGCAGCCCCTCTGCAGCTCTGATCTCCAGCTCAGGGACAGGAGACAAGTTATTTTTGTCCTGTGATATCCAGGCCTGGCTCCCTGCAGGGGAGAAGGATGTCTGTGTCCTTGGGCAATTCCTTGGAGGAAAGGGGTGGGATAAAGAGGTATCACTGAGGTCAAGATTGCTGTTTCAGATCTTGGATTTCTCCACCTGTGCAGTGGCCAAAACCATCTAGGAGAACGTGATGAATGCAAATCTAAAACTTAGGAGTCCCTTTGAGCAGCCAGACTTGCTCAGTGGGGATGAGGAGCACATCTGGTATTGAAAGATCTTCCTCCAGCCATTTGGTTGCACGCGGAATGTGAATGGAAATAATTCCTACATTAGCAGTCAAGTCATCCTCTCCCCACCTGTCTCATTCTTTCTCTTTTTCCATTTCTGTGGCTCATTCCCCAGCAGGCAGCCTGGGCTGGGCTGGCAGGAACTGTTCTGGGGCATGACAGGGAGCAAGGGAGATGCTGCCTAAAGCTCCCTGAAGGTCACCAAAAGGTAAGGGAAGAGAAATAGGCCAAATTCTACACATTTTTGTTGCTGTCTGAAGTTCCTCCTGTCTTGGAAAATGCCTGCAGGGCTGTCTTGCTGGAAGCCCTCAGAAAAACACAGGGCTCTGGGAGGGCAGATGAAATGAAGGTGATCCATGGGGGTAGATTTGTTTGTTTAGCTTCTTGGACAGGCAGTGAGGAAGAAAAAGGTGAGTGAAGGGGTGATTTCCACTTAATGTCAGTTGAAACAAGAGAGAGAAAGACAGGAGAAGATGGGGAAAGGCTAGACCAGCAATAGATTATGTGTCCATAGCCTTTGAACTTCAGAGGGTCAGACACAACTCCTTCAGAGCTGGTCCTTGGCTCCCACTGGGAACCATCAAAGGCACCAGTACAATGTTCCCATAGGATATGACAGGAGTAATTCCTGTGAGTGATGCCTTTAAGAGCCCTGGGTCTGCCCAAATCCCATGGGATACCCATTTATGCCATCAGTTTCCTGGGGAGTACGTGGATAACATGGAGCCCTCCAAAACACTGCTGCAAGGACTGGATCAGCTGCTGCTCCTGGGTGGGTTTCCTGTGACAGTTTGTGCAGATTAAAATGAGACATTTTGCTGCCCAAAGCCAGCACCCCGGCCACTGGGACAGCCAGGATGCAGCATCTGGAGCAGCTCCACAATGTTTCTGCAAGCTGCTGGTTCCTCTGATGCTGGTACCTCTGTCCTCCCTGGCTTCCATCAGCTCCTGCCAGGATGTTTCCTCAGCTGCTTCCCCAGCACATGCAGCAGCTGCACTGCAGCCCAGCTGGACTGTCTGAATTTAGCTTCTCCACAAAGCTAAGAGCCATCCAGAAAATACTGTAAGGATGGGGATGTAGGAGGAGACCAAAGGGGAGCTCTGAGGTGTGCTGGAGCCAGCAGGGTTTGTGAGAGCTCAGCCCAGCACAAATTTCATGTATCCTGGGCTTCCAAACTGAGTTTTTTAGCCCCAGTGAAGTGAGGACAAGTATTAATGTGTGGATTTTTGTTCTATAGTAAGGAAGAATTTTCTGGATGAAAGCTTTAATTAGATTTGTTTGGACCATGTTCACATGCCTCCTGGGTTCACTTTCTCTGAATACTTTAAATAACAGTTTTATTGGCAGGAACATTTGTGCAAACTGCAAATTTGGGGTCAGCATCTCAGCTGATATCAATCAGCACAGGCCTCTCCAAGGTGGTGGAGGTACACAGATTTACACCCACAGAAAGGCAGACTCCCTAAACGAATATTGGGAAATTAGTCTTGGAACGTAAACTTGGAGAGAAAACCTCCGAGTGTTTGTACTGGAAACCCTACCCTGAGGCTGCAGCAGCTTTCAGAGTGCAGCAGGGAGCATCAACCACCGGTCAGGGGGGATCCTGGCATCCTCCTGCACCTCCTCACCTCCTCTGTCTCCCCACTCTGCTCCCAGCCAGCCCTTCCATGCTGCCCACCCTCTTGCTGCCACCACCCAGGATGAGCTCTGCAGTCTGGACTGCATGGAGAGCCCTCGCCCTTCTGGGACATGATCCAGCCCAGCTCCTTGTTGGGGGCTTTGGGGGTTTTGAGTTTGGAGGCTTTGAAGGATGGAAAATTAGGGGGTCTGGGACTGAGCCTGGGGATGGCAGGAGAAAAAGGAGGCAAGGGGCCCTCTTATTGCTGCCTCCTGGAAGAACTGGAGCATGCCCAGAAACAATAAATGTCCAGCGATGATTTGATGTGAGTTAGGATGGAAAAGCATCACAGAGGGTGCGTCTGAGACAAACTCACTTTAAACTTCGGTGAACTCTTGAACAAATTCTCGAAACTTTGCAAAGCTGTGTTCCATATGGGCCAGGAATCCTTGGAAAGGGGGTTGTTCTCTCCCTGGGATGCAGAACCTGCTCAGGACACCTTTGGCCAGTGCTGCAGATGGGGAAAGGTGAGGTCAGGGATGGCTGGGCTGGTGCAGGAGCACAGGAGGGAGCCGAGGTGCTGGATGTTGTGCAGAGAGGATTTGCTGCCTCAGCTCCCTGTTAATCCAGGGGGCATTCAGGACCAGACCTAGTAGGGATCAGGTCCAGGTATGGCATTGCAGGCAGGATCCTTCACTGGGTGCAATAGTCACCCAAAATGTTCTCCAACACATCTGCCTTGCACAATGCAGACTGCAATACATTGTAAGAATGACCTTTAAACCTAGAAGAGGCAAAAGCTACTCCCAGGTTACTGCAGGTAAAATCAGAGACAAAAACCGTCACAGAATCATGGAATACCCTGAGGTGGAACAGACCCATGAGGATCATGGAGTCCAACTCCTGGCCCTGCACAGGACAACCCCAAAACTCACACCACATTGTCCAAATGCTTCTTGAACCACAGCTGAGCTCTTTGTGGACTTGCCATACACCACCTCTCTGGTCCCATACAGTAATGGGGACAGAACTCCCAGTCCCAGCTGGCACTGGCCACTGAAGCAGGACTGGAAGAGGACTCAGGTGGGATTTGGGGCACCTTCTGGGAGCATCAGCAGCCTTTCAAAGCCCCCATTTGATTTCAGCACTTTGGCTCAGCTAGAACTGGAGCCACTCAGCACTGTGCCACTCCTGCAGGGGCATCACAGCTTGCTGGCTCTCACAGCCCTTTTTAGGCAAATTTGGAGCCCCTGGCTCCAAAACTCCCTGTGTAGGACTGCAGGTGGACAGGGGGTTTTCATTCTTCGCTGATCTAGGCAGATTGTTACTGCTTCCCAGCCCAAACCTCTCAGAAAGGAAGGATGACATCAGGTGTGCAAAGCAGGCATAAATGCCGCCAAAACCAGTTAATTACCTTGCTCATCACCACTGCTCTGCACGTAGGGCCAAGGGGAGCTGCTCCCTGCCTCCCCAGGCACCCAGAGTCACAGTGAGTTATTCAGAGAAGGGAAATCCCTGTTTTGATGAGGGGGCTGAGAGGGGCATGGGGAATCCAAGCCAGGACTTGTCCATCACTATCCATCCCCAGAGCACTGGAGCTGAGCGCAGGGGTCAGGCAGGTAAGGGGCTCTGAGGGTCTGTGCAGTCACCTGGAATAAGAGGGGAAGGAATGTGCAGAGATTGTGGCCTCGCTGGGGGGCTTTGGGGTGATGGGGTTAGAAGAGGAGGGAACAAGTATCTCCTGGGGCTTTGTGGGGAGCACTGCTCTTCTGGGAATTGGGAGTCAGTCCTCAAAACAATGCAGCAGAGGGAAGATGCTCCATCCCACACATCCAAGGTTTGCCTGACCCCAGGGCTCAGCAGGCAGCACCTGAGGAGCCCCAAAGCCACCTCACAGAGCAGTTTGGCTCTTTCTCCCCAGGGTTCCAGGCAGGGCTTCTGCAGCACAAGGGGGTCCTGCACATGAGCATGTCTGTGCAGAAGGTCCCAGCATGCACAGCAAAAAGTATCTCAGACAAAGAGTGTGAGTCCTCCAACTCCACTCCAGCATGGTTTTGGGGAGGGAGTGGAGGAAGGCCGGATGTGGGCAGCCCTGCCCTCACACCCAATAAAGTGAGGCTGTGTCTGGTTTGTATCGAAGGCAAAATGAGAGAGAAAAAGCCTCTCCAAAATGAGATTCCTTACATGACAGCATGCTGACCTGCTCTGGAGTGATTTTGGCAAGAAAGGGGAATGTTAAGCAGGAGCTGGGGCTTGCAGGATTGCCTAGGCACTGGGGGAGCTTGGGGGGCTGCTGTGCTCCTCTCCCCAGCCCTGCACCCTCCTGCCACCTTTTGCTCTGAAGCAGCCACCCAACCTTGGTACTGCTGTCACCAGGGCACTGCCCTGCTGAACAGGGAACTCTTCGTAATGCAGGGGTTTGATGTTTTTCCCCTGTTTTTCTCTCTATGGTCCCTTCAACTCTGGCTAAGCCATCATTGAGGATACCCAGCACCCCTGAGCTTTGCAGATCTGGTGCTGGTGGTGCAGGTGTGTCCCCAGTTAATGACAGGTTGAGTGGGCACGAGGTGGGTAATGCTGCCCCTGTCCATGGGGTATACAAGCAGGAAAACGTCAGGTTCCCCTGCAAAATGTCCCCCTGTAACTCCATCAGTCCCTGGACTCCGAGGAACCGCTTGGACTTCACTCTTGGGGAGCACGCAGTGCACTCAGGGAAGCAAGTGCCCACAAAACCTGGATTCCCAGGGAGAAGCTGCATCCCCGTTGCTCTCCGGGAATGTCCCTCCAGAACCGCCCCTGCGGTTCAGGGCATCGAGTTCCCAGCCTGCGCCCCCTGAAGCTGTTCCTCATCCCGCGCCGGGTACCCGCAGGCTGGGGGAGCGCGTTTCGGCACCGCGCTTGTTTACGAGCTGTCGGCTTTGGCCCCGGCCGTGTCCTGTGCCTTATCCACGGGGATGGATCGCGGCAGGACGGGGCCAGGGACCGCGGGCGCCGCTCCCACCGGCGCGCGGGGGAATTCGCGGGCGCTCTTTCAAGCATCTGGCGGTTGAATATTTATGAAGTAGGAGAGCGAACCAAACACGGGGAATCAAAGGGAACTGAACCTAATACTTGCAGTTGCTAAAACAGTCAGGAACCAGTTTCTTCCTGCCGGCTGCAGGGCAGGAGCAGCGTGTCCCCCCGGGACAGTGGGGAGGGAGGGGGCAGAAGAACCCATCACACGGGGGCTGTGTCCTGGGAATGCTGTCAGGATGGCATGGAATGCTGGGGCACTGCCAGCACCAGCCCTGCCAGCTGCCTGCTCCTGGAAGGACTGGGCTAACTGGGAAAGCTCTGCAGCAGGCAGTGCTCCCAGGGGATGGGATGGGTTTGGGTCCAGGCAACCTGGCAGGGGATCTTGGTGGGGCACAGAGGAGGGGAGGACGAATGGCTCTGCAGAGAAATCCATATCAACAATTTAATAAGATCTAAGAAAAAAAAGCCTCCCAGCTGGGATTCATACCAGAGAGCTTTCCAGGAGTGATAATAAGGAAAGCAGACTCCTGCCAGCACAACAATACCTTCGTGCTGGCTGGGTGAGGTGTGGTCCTGGGAAGGCACGCTGGGCAGCTGATCAGCCGAGTGGGGACCAGGGGTGCCTCTGCAGTGGGGCAGGAGCTGCCAGGCAGAGTCTTGCAGAAGGGTTGTCTTGGAAAGCCCTTTGTAGGTATTTGGAGCAGGAGCTCTTTCCCTGCAGACAGCCCCTCCACCCAAAGCTGGGCTGGGGGCTGGGGAACAGCCTTCTCTTCCTTCCCAGGACTGGTGGTATTAAGCCTAAAAAGGGAATTGTTGGAGTCTTTACCAAAGAAGGAAGGCCGGCTGCGCTGCTGGCAGGCAGAGCTGGGGGGAGGGATGCCACAGTCCAGCCCACAGGTCTGGGGGCTCATTCCCTGCTTGTCCTGGGCTCCCCTTGAATGCACAGGGGCCAGATCCAGCTCAGAAGTGCTGCAGAAGCTGGCGCTGTGCATGGGCTGCTGCAGGGAAGGAGCTGCTTGGATCCCGTGCACTTTGTGCAGCAGGTGTTGGGAGGCAGTGGGGGATGAGACCTGCATTTCCTTCCATAGATTCACCCCGTTCCTTCCCTGCCTGCACCACTTTAAACAAGGCTCCCATGGGGGCAGAAGGAGTCAAACCCCAGCTTCTTCCCAGTATTCTGCTTCACCTTTCACCTATCCTATACTCTCCACCCTCCATCCTTCACCTTCCACTTTCCATCCTTATCTTCTACCCTCCACATCCCACCCACCATTCTCCACTCTCCATGCTTCCCTCTCACTGCTCCCTCCTTCAAGCTCCCTGGTACCAGGTCCAGCAGCAGAGGAGAGCTCTGCCCTGGGTGTGCAGAGACTTTGCACTGCCCTGCACCCCACAGAGGGGTCCTGGCCCTTCTCCCCAAGCTGGCAGATGTATTCCACACCTCCTCTGTCCTTGTCACCATCACCAACCAACCGGAGCTCAAGCAGAGACAGGCAGGACGAGCTGTGCCACAAGGGCAAATCCTGCCTTGCTCAGTGAGTGCTGCTGTGCCCAAAGGTCCCAGCAAGGACCAGTCAGAGGATCTGGGGGTGACACTCCCAAGCTATTTTATAATGAGGGGTTGCATCTCTTGATGGACTGCAGGTCAAATTCACAGTTATTAGAACTTAGTAAATGTGGTTTTAACAACCATCTGGCTCTCCTTTTATGAGCAATAACCATCCCATTACATCGAAATAAAATCCACATTTAAGGCTCTTAATTGCACAAGTGGCCTTTAGCTTTTTTCCTCTCATCTCAAAAAACAAAAAGGAAATGTCCCATTTCCATCTGTCATAGCAGAAGAATTTGGCTGAGTGTCTCCAGCCTGCTCTTGAGGCTGGGCTGGTGCATGTGGGGTGTTTCAGTCCTGGGAGAAGGAACTGGAGCCAGGCAGGCTGCCCATGGCCCCTGAGGATCCTTCCCCTGGGGCAGGGGTGGGGTCAGCCACTCTGCAGCCCCCCGGAGGTGTCCCAGCATCCCTGGGGATTGTGTGGCTATTTCCTGATGTGGACTAGAACAGGGTGAGGTCAACAACTCACCTGAACAGAAGAGAAATGCCATCTCACAAAGGATTTTGAGTTCATTTTCGTTTGGCTTTGCTCCAGTTCTGGGAAAATCATCTTCCCCTCAGCCCAGTTTTCTCACCAGGAAGGGCAATGGAATGGGAAATGCCAGCTCAAGATGGCCAAAATGTGTCATTTGCAAAATAGTGCAAAATGTGAGGTGACATAAACCCAACCTGGCAAAGCAAAAGCCTTTTCTCAGAAAGAACAGTAAAATCAGGCACACTGATGCAGGACATTTCCTTCCTTCCCCCAGGAAAGCTACAGTGACAGGATTTTGCACTTCAGAGGAGCCACATCTCCCAAGGAAGAACGGGGCAGGAGTAACCCAGTGCAAGGGAGCATCCTCAGCATGGCAGATGCTCAAAGCTGGGAGCATCTCCTGCTGCAAACATGCTCAGGCTCAATAACTGGGAGATTTAGGTGATAACAGTGGTTCAGCACAGTAGAAACCAACCTGTTGGCAGCACATCTTGGCTGGGGTTTATGAACTACCAGGGAGCCCTTCCAGAGCTGACATCTCACCACCACTCTGGCACAGAAGGAGAAGCAGGGGCAGGGCAGGGCAGGCTGATTTCTCAGCAGTGGCTTTTCCACATCAAACAATTCCCATCGAGGCCAAGAGCCCTGCCCGTGTCACACCAAGTGCCCCCAAGGCCAGGGAGAGCAGAGGCAGCAGGATGGGTGTGCAAGTGGGAGCTGCACCAGCTCCAGGGGATGTTTCCCAGAAAGCAAAAAGCACAAGTTCCCAGTGCCCTCTGCAGGAGGAAGCACAGCCCTTTTCCCCAAATTTTGGGGCCTTCCAGGAGGACAGTGAGCAGCAGGGATGGGTGTCTGTCACCCATGGCTTGCTGTGTCCCCTGTGGGGACAGGAACACAGAGGCCCATCTGCCCATCCCCAGGGGCTCACAGGGAAAAAGCCATTTTGCACCTTGGCTTGTACATTGCTTTGCTGAAGAAATTCAGGGATCCTGATAGCATGGCCATGGCCATTCCCAAGAGTCACCTGAAATAATCAATGCCATTTATTCCCACACAGGACATCCAGCTTGGTTAAACCGAGAGGTTTGGGTTTTGCCCAGCAGAGCTGGAGCTTAACATTACACTTGCTTTTTTGGCTCTTTTTATTTGGTGCTTAAGGAAAAACAAGGGGGAAGAAATGAACAGATGGAAAACAAGACTCAGCACTGCATGGCCTGTGGCACGAGATTGTTGTTCATTCCCCATCGTGCAGCAACAATTCACACACCAAGGGGAGATATTTTTGGGTTTTTTACTAATTTGCACAAAGTAGGGAGCTGGCTGATAACCCACAACATGCTGGCTCCTGCATCATCAAGACTTTGCACTATACATTTTAACAAAGGTATCAGCACTCACTGGTTGCAAATTACAGAACTTTTTTGTTAATTAGTACTCACTTGCCTACTTACTGGTTATATCTGTCGTGTCTCATGCTAATTAGTCACAGGCAGAGTTCTTCCCTGCATTTGAGTCTGGGGTCTGTTTGGAGTCAATGAGTTAGTGGTTATGATCTCTCACTTCCAAAATTACCTTTTCCTCACTTACTGTTCAGTTCCCTGACTTCACTCCTGGTGGCTCACGGCCAGACAGCCCATTCCTCTTTTCCTTAAAACAGAAGATTAGAATCATAGAATTAGAATAGAATCATAGAATTAGAATAGAATCATAGAGTTAGATTAGAATATAGATTAGAATAATGTGAGTTGGAAGTGACCCATCAGGATCACACAGTCCAACTCCTGGCTCTGCACCCCAACAATCCCACCCTGTGCCCAAGAGCATTGTCCAAAGGCTCCCGGAGCTGTGTCCCAAGGCTCCCGGAGCTGTGTCCCAAGGCTCCCGGAGCTGTGTCCCAAGGTTCCCGGAGCTG
The DNA here is from genome assembly GCA_013400955.1 of Drymodes brunneopygia. Lineage (NCBI taxonomy): Eukaryota > Metazoa > Chordata > Aves > Passeriformes > Petroicidae > Drymodes > Drymodes brunneopygia. The sequence goes on along the minus strand of VZTZ01047235.1, from coordinate 635,380 downwards.
TTCCAGGCCAGTGCTGAGCCCATTCCCTGCGGGGCCTGCTCAGGGCCCAAACACCCTCTGGGTACAGAACCTTCTGATATCCCACCTGAACGCCACCTGATTCTGCACATCAGCCGAGTGAACCAATGCAATTACTTAATATCATATGTACAATCACACTGCATATCATATCAGTTCCTGATCAACAACTGAAAAACCGGTAAGTTTGGCTCAAACCCCCATTCAGATCTCTCGGGGCTCGGTGTCGGTGTGACACAGCAGGCAGGGCACGGCAGGGCACAGCGTCAGACGGTGTGACACGGAGTGACACAGCACGCCACGGCGTGGCACGGCTGCACAAGCCGTGCAAACACTGGAACATGACATGGCACGGCGTGACAGACCGCGACAGACCGCGACAGAACCTGACACAGCCACAGCCCTCAGGCGCTTTCCCGCCGCGGCCCCTTTAAGGTGCCCTGGCCAATCAGCGCAGCCCACATCCCCCCCNCGAGGGCGGCAGGGCCGGGGCCGGTGTCGGTGTCGGTACCGCGGGGATGGGAGCACCCGGGGTAACGCGTTTATTTCTCCGCAGGCCGGAGGCTGCGTCTGGAGGCGGCGTTCAGCTTCCTGCTTCTTCTCGCCGTTACCCAGGCCCTTGTCCCCAGCCATCGTCTCACTGCCCGCGACCTGGCGCGGCTGCGGGCGGTGCTGGAGCGGCCCTTCAGCGACGTGCGGGCCGCCTACCACTCCATCGTGGGGCTCAACAGCCTCGGGGTGCGCGTGGCGGACGAAAAGGTGAATTAGTGTTTTGTTTTGCCGTGCTGAGGGGCTGCTGCGTAGCAAAGAAAGGAGAATTATTAATGTAATATGGGTTTATGGAGCGGGCTCTTCTTGGACAAGGCCGTGTGGGAAATGGAAAACGTACGTGCGTTATATCCTTAGTAAGTACCGTAGTATCACGGGTAATTACCGACTGTCGTGTGTTATTTGGATAAATTGCGTCTTTGTCCGAGCAGTAAGGCGGCCCTGGCTCGGTCACACTCGCTGCCTGTAATTGGTGGCTTCAGGGCCCGCTCCTGCACAGCCCCTTGTGATGTTACTGTGGATATCAATTTGTTTAACTGCCCTGTGAATAAGTTCCCTGCCTGTGGCACGCTTGCTGCACTGTATTGTCAAGTAGAGTTCTCATTAGTTTGTTTCAGTTCAAGTACTGAATTCAGGCAGTGCTATTTTTATATGTAGTTAATTATATCATTTTTAGGCTGGTGGTATCAACATAATTTTTACTGTACTGTGTCTCTGCGTATTTCTAGTTTAAATATTGCAGGTTGTGCCTGTAACAGCCTCCTCTCACAGGCACACCTGCTCACACATGCATGGGGACATTCCACCTGTGCATGGGAACTGTAAATAGGAGTTTGTCCTTTCCTCATCAAATCATCCAGTACAGGGGTTCTAAACCCTTTGTTCTTGGTTTCTGTTTGGGTGCTGCACATGAGCTGTTACCTGTGAGGCTGCTGAAGATGGGGTTCATTTCAGTGTGGCCAGTTACTGTTCATCTGTGGGCTGCACTGGGAATTGCTGCTTCTCTTTGTGTCATTGGGGCTGGATTTTTTATTGGTTCCTAGTTCTGGCAGTGATGGCACAGCCTTTGCTTCTGCAGGGAAACAGCAATTATTTATTTATTTATTTATTTATTTAGCTTTGTGGTGACTTTTGGAGACTTTTCTGCACAGTACACCTCTTCACAGGGTGGGCTTATTTATCAGTTCCCAGAGCACTTGTGGCTGCATCCCATTTGGGCCCATGGAATTGGGGGTGTCCGATTTGATTAAGTGATCTCTAAACTGAGTGATCCTCCTCAGCCAAGAGAAACTCTAGGAATATTCCCAGATAATGTAGTTTTGTCCTGCTTGTAAAGGCCTGTGCGCCACATACTCAAAGCCCTGTGATTTATGTATGAGCAGTTCAATTCTTGGTTATTTTCTGGTTAAAATGCATCCCAGTGATCCATCTATCCAGCTGTCAATTAATACAAATTAATGANATTGTCAAGTAGAGTTCTCATTAGTTTGTTTCAGTTCAAGTACTGAATTCAGGCAGTGCTATTTTTATATGTAGTTAATTATATCATTTTTAGGCTGGTGGTATCAACATAATTTTTACTGTACTGTGTCTCTGCGTATTTCTAGTTTAAATATTGCAGGTTGTGCCTGTAACAGCCTCCTCTCACAGGCACACCTGCTCACACATGCATGGGGACATTCCACCTGTGCATGGGAACTGTAAATAGGAGTTTGTCCTTTCCTCATCAAATCATCCAGTACAGGGGTTCTAAACCCTTTGTTCTTGGTTTCTGTTTGGGTGCTGCACATGAGCTGTTACCTGTGAGGCTGCTGAAGATGGGGTTCATTTCAGTGTGGCCAGTTACTGTTCATCTGTGGGCTGCACTGGGAATTGCTGCTTCTCTTTGTGTCATTGGGGCTGGATTTTTTATTGGTTCCTAGTTCTGGCAGTGATGGCACAGCCTTTGCTTCTGCAGGGAAACAGCAATTATTTATTTATTTATTTATTTATTTAGCTTTGTGGTGACTTTTGGAGACTTTTCTGCACAGTACACCTCTTCACAGGGTGGGCTTATTTATCAGTTCCCAGAGCACTTGTGGCTGCATCCCATTTGGGCCCATGGAATTGGGGGTGTCCGATTTGATTAAGTGATCTCTAAACTGAGTGATCCTCCTCAGCCAAGAGAAACTCTAGGAATATTCCCAGATAATGTAGTTTTGTCCTGCTTGTAAAGGCCTATGCGCCACATACTCAAAGCCCTGTGATTTATGTATGAGCAGTTCAATTCTTGGTTATTTTCTGGTTAAAATGCATCCCAGTGATCCATCTATCCAGCTGTCAATTAATACAAATTAATGAGCAGTTCCATTGTTTACTTTCATGGTTTTCCTGCTGTCCCCACTTTTCTCTCTGCATTCTTTGCAATTCTGTATTTGTGTCCATTAATGATGATGTGATACACAGCTGGAAAGGAAGCTCACCCACAGAATTTCTGTTCATCTGTTTTCTATCCTGAAAGATTTTCCCTAATAAATATACCTGTAAGACTTTTATTTTATTAGGCTTTATAATTATTCTCAATTTAGGTTTGAATTACGCTCACAGTAGAGTTTATGTGAAAATTCCTTAAATCTTTTAGGAGGAACCACCATTGTTTCTGTGCAGCACTTGGCAGACTAGGATCTAGGGGGGGTATAAAAATGCACAATGTTCATGGAATTGTCTTAGAGTATCATTTAAATCTCCTCTCAGTGGTTTGAGTTAACTTCTGTTTCTCCACAGGCTGCATGCAAGTTCATCAAATCTCACGTGGACTCCAGCAGTGTTGAATCCCTCTTTTATGCTGCCCAGTCCATGCAGGTCCTGTCTGGCTGTGAGGTGAGTGTGGAGCCCTGAGTTTTGCAGACAGATATTACCAAGGAAGTATTTGCCTCTTCTTGGGTTTGTTTTATGCATAACTTTTACTTTCTTTTAGTGGGTTGTTCCCTGTTGTGCCTTAGCTAAATAAATGTTTGGGCATGCTCTATACAAGGCAAAATATAAACATAACACAAGTATTTGGTCCAGAGTAATTCTGAGGGGATGTTTTTTTAATTAAACACTGGTGGCTAAGAAAAAATACAGCACATTTTATTATTAGAATTCTCATGAGTGTGTGAATTTTTGGGTGGATGACAGACTGGCTGTTGGACCACTGCTGGATACAGATGCAGACCACCCTTGCTGAACTGGGGTGGGTTATCCAAGCCCTCTTTGTCACCTGGCTACTACACAGTGATGTGATGCCACATGAAAAGCAGCAGCAGGTTACCAGGATGAATCTGAATTGTGGATTAGCCTGACTTATTGATGGTTGACAGCAAAACTTGGGAATTTAATCAATTAAACTAAAAAGTAATTAATGATAAATGAGTTTTTCCCAGGGGCTTCAGCAGTCTAGTGTTGCTCCAGGAAGGAATCTGTGCTGATTTAAAGGCTGTGTATTTTCATGTGTGAACTACTGTGTTCTCTGTGCTCTTCCTCAGGTCACCATTTCAAATGAGACCAGGGAGCTGCTGCTGGCAGCTGTCAGTGAGGATTCCTCAGTCACCCAGATCTTCCACGCTGTTGGTGCCCTGAGTGGCTTTGGCCTCCCTTTGGCATCCCAGGATGCTCTGAGTGCTCTCACTGCTCGTCTCAGCAAGGAAGAGAGCGTGCTGGCGTAAGTCTGGGCAGGAGGGACTCACATGTTTATCCTCCAGGCAGCTGGATTTTGAATTAAGGACTGTTTTAATGCTTAGTATCTGTAATATAGATGTGCTAGAGTTGGTGCTGTATTCTCATTTGATGTATTTGTCCTGTTTATTATTATTCCTTGGGTGGAATGAAATACATGTTTTGGGGCTATTTTGGTGTGATTTAATAAATGAACTTACGTATTCAGCTTAGTTCAAAGATAATGATCAGTAAAGGGATGGTATCCCAAAAAAGCCTCCACTTAAAAGGATTGACAACAGAATTTTTCCTTTATACCCAGCCATGATTCTATGTCATTTATGGCTGCAGCAGACTTGATGCTCTTTCTCAGCCCTGTGCCTGCACTGTGAGCTGGAAAATACATGGCAGTGAGCTAAAGGAATCTTGGCATTTATCACCAAAAAATATCACTGTGAAACAAGAGAACAGAATGTCTCTTAATGGCTGGAGGAGAAGGGGAAACTTTAAAACTTGCTTTGTTGACTGAAAAAAGTGGATTCCTGGAAGCCTCAGTAGCAAGTCTGGGATCTGTGCTCTGCGGGGATCAGTTTGTTCTCTTCTCTGCCTTTGAGTCTATGAGTTCTTGCAGCACTGATGCAGCTGAAGTGACATTCTGTAATGAATGCTAAGCTCACGCTAAATCACTTCAGATGCATTCTCTTGAGTGAACTGAAGGCAGGAACATCTGTTTTACCCTTCATTCAGAATAGAAAATGCACTTGCTTTGATTTAAATGATGTGTGGCTTTTAAGGAAAGAACAATCATACACTTGTTTGATTTTGTTTGTTCTTGTTTAAGAACCATCCAGGCTTTGGAGACGGCATCTTACCTGTCCCAGCAGGCAGATCTAAGCAGCATTGTTGAGGAGATTGAGGTAGGAACACGCTGTGCTCTCTAATTATTCAGAAATTTGCTAGATTGCTTTAGAACTAAAAGATGTATTAATGTGAAAAACAAAATGAAAAACCAGCCTGGCTAATTGTCTGCCTGCATGATGTGGCTTGGCTTTCAGGCAGATAATTCCTTGGACTTTTGTCTGTTTCACAGTGGACTGAAACACGGAAAATCCTGATGTTTACATATAATTAAATCCAGTAAAGGCTGGAGATTTCTCTTTCTTCCTGTTTCTAAATAACTATTACAAAATACATCCTTGATCCCATACAGATAATTCTTGATAACAGGCCTAACAGCAGAGTTAGCTTCTGTGGGTCCACTGGAATGCAATTTAAATCTTAATAACTCTTTCTGTCAGGATCTTGTCGCTCGCTTGGATGACCTGGGTGGAGTTTACCTGCAGTTTGAAGAAGGAATTGAGACTACTGCCCTATTTGTTGCTGCTGCCTATAAGCTGTCAGACCACGTGGGTACAGAGCCAGCAATAAAGGAGGTCTGTACCTGCCTTTTCCTCCCAAAAAGGATCTGCCCAGTCCCTGTGGTGCAGTGTAAGAGCCCAGTGTAACTGGGTAGAATTTCTGCTGGAAAAAGTATTGAGCACACTCAGTGAAAAGGGACATTGTGGAGGGAATGCTAGGAAACAGAATCTAAGAGGAAATTCCAACTTAAAGATCACAGGCTGGATTTGTTGGGTTTTTTCCTTTTTCAAGTGTGCAGAAGGAAATTGCAAGTGAAGCTTAGTTTTTCTTTGTTTATTGAGACAAGGTGTTGAATAAAACCCCATTTCAGAGTTTGTTCTGGTATTTGGCACTTGTGTAGCACTTTCCAGCATTTCAGGGTGTTTTGCAAATGTTATTTATCTGTGAGGAAATGCAGGCACCCAAGTTTGGGGTGCCCAAAAGAGAGACAGCATTACCATGTGCCTGCAGGAATCGAGATGAAAAAACTTGTTGTCTAAGATGAAAGACTGCTGGGAATTTCTTTTGATCTTGGTTAAGCTAGAAATCATTACTGTGAGCTATCCACTTGGGTTTTTTTTTTTTCCACAAGTTAATGGAGTTAGATGTACTTTGGAGTGAGAATGGCAGCTCCCTAAAGCATGAGCCAAAGTAGCAGGGTTAGTACTGAAGCCAGTGTGAGACATCTGAGTTCAGTCCTGGCTCTTTTCCACACTGCTGCCAAACAGACTCATGCAAAGTAATTTTGATGTCATTTTTGAGGTGGTGATTCTGCCACGCACAATTCAAACTGTGAGCGTCCAAATGATGCTTAAAAAAAAGACCAATTAAGGGAAATTGTTTAGGGTTTTTTTCAGAATTGTGCTGTCAGAAGTGCTGTTGTTGGGGCTTAAGGCTTTATCTCTGGTGAATGGTGAGAGTGCGTTGGGAGTGCCACAAAACTGTCTTTAAAAAGTAACATGTAGTATTTGAAAAAAATAGCTCCCTTTTTTTTCACCCCCAAAACTTCATTGAGAGTGTCAGTTGCTGGTTAGGGTCTGGAGCAGTGCCATGCCCTCCACATGAAAAACACTGCAGGGTTTGCACTGTGCAGCAGTTTTGTAGCATTTGTTTGGATGCTTTCTCTAGTTGTGGTGTTGTTCGGTGCTCACTGGTATAAGCAGGAGAGTGAAAATTTGAGATGCAGTGGGTTTCATTTTAAGATGTTCTTCTTAGGTCACTAACTTGTATCCCTATTGCTTTATTTGGGATTATACTTGTTCTCATTAGAATTCAGCCCAAAATCCTTTGTTTGAATCAAAGTACAGGTAGCCAATTCCTGTTTTCCAGACTAGCAGGGAGTGATGGAAGAAGCTGAAAAATGAGGGGTAGTGAATAATCTGCAGAGAGTGGTGCAGATGCCCTAACCCTACTGAGTCAGCCTGCAAAACAGCTGTGGGGATGCAGTCCCACTCCTGCTTTGGAGAGAACAAATTAGCTTTGGCACACCCCAAAGCCAGAGCTGGCTCTGTGCTCCTGGTGGTACTGCTTTAAAGCTAATCCTCTTAGCTTGAGGACACTGCTGAGCCTAAGGGGATAAGCCTGCATGGGCCTAGACTGGCTCCTTCCAGAGCCATTGGGATGCTTTGCTCTGTGGCCTTCCCAGGCTGGCAGGTAGCCAGGACATCAAGCCTGGTCCTGTTCCACTGTATGAAGACAATTGTGCAGCTCTTGCAGCCAAAATGTCTTTTTGCAGTCTGGTTAGTTTAGCTGATGACATTTTTTGCTCCAAAACACATCATTTGCAGAGGTGGATCCATATTCTGCTTTTCCAAGTTCTTGAGACAGTTCCAACCTTTGTGGTTGGAACCTCCCAGCCAAGAATAAGAATGCACATGTCATATTCCAAAGGTAGATAATTTTGGGTTGCCTCATAACTTGAACTGTTTTTAAAGCAAATGGAAAATTAAACAGTCTTTATGAATGATGTTTTCATTAATAACATAACACTGAGCCAATTTGCAATGTTGTGGTAAGCTGCTGGTGCTTATATGTGATTGGCTTTTCCTCTTTCAGGATCAAGTTATCCAGCTGGTGAATGCAATTTTTAGCAAGAAAAACTTTGAGACCCTCTCAGAGGCCTTCAGCGTTGCTCGTGCTGCAGGTTCCTTATCCCAGAACCGCTTCCACCTGCCCGTCATCGTTGTCCCTGATGGCCCTGCAGCTGTGTCTCATCATCAGCCCGTGCTCAAGGTAAGGCCTTAGCCCCAAATCTTGCCTCAGTCTGTGGTACTGTAGCTCTGGGCTGACTGAAAGTGCAAGCTGATGCCTTTCACTTTTAGCTCTGACTCGCGTTCCAGCAGATCTGGGGTTTTACCTGGTTGCTTACCAGGCACTGCCTCAAGAAGGTGTGGTGTGGAAGTCAGCTCTTCACCTTCCCTGTTGTGTTAGAAAGAACAAGGGAGTCTGGGATGCTGAGCAGGGGAGAGCTCTGGGTGTGTAACAAACACACAGGGGTACTGAGCTGTGCTCCTGCATTCCTTCTGGGACCACAAGTTTCACAGAAATGCTGGTTTTTCTCTCGTAGCTGCAAGTGACCAATGTTATGTCCCAGCTACTGACTCAAGTTTCTGTAAAGCTTGACCAAGCCAAGTCTGTGTCTAGCAAAGCCACTGTCCTTCAACAGCTACCATTTGCTCTCTCTGGGTAAGAAAATAAGATTATTTTTAGAGTAAGGCAAATGTGTTATTTAAACAATACTGGATTTACTTGCCGTAAATGTTTTTCCACCAGAGAAGTGTTTCTGTGATAGCAAACTCAAAATGCTGTGCTTGTGTTTTGTTGCTGTGGAGTGACTGAGCATGTTTGGTGATGATGGTGAATTTCTGTTGTTTTATCTTTTGACTGGGAATGGGAAATTCCAGTGTTCTTTTGACTTTGGTCAGCTTTGAAGAATTCTTTTCCTACTGCACTTAGCAATGTTAGTTTTGTGTTGTGTTTGTTTACCTGTTTAATGTAGCATATTTGGAGGCTTCTTAAAACCTTGGGGTTTTTTGTTACAGAGATTACTTTGAGCTGAACTTCATGAATGTGAAACCTGCAAGTGGATATTATGATTTCTCTATCAGTGTAGATGGAGATAAGCGATTTATTGCTAACAAAGTGGAGGTGGGTGTGCTCTTTGATTTATTTTCATTCTGTGCCTATTCACTGAAACAGCTTATTTATACTTGTGAAGGATGTTGCCAGTTGTATGGAATTTTTATCACATGCTTTTCTTTAATGCATTGGATTTTGACTCAGGATTATGGCCAGTAACCAGATTAAGATATGATCAAAAGGGATTTGTGTAAATTTCAAACCTGTCTTATCACTTAGAGGCTGATCTGACAGCATATGAACAAAGGATAACAGTGGAAGTGTTTGTGTGGCAGCCCTAAGTCGATATGCAGAAATGATTACCAAGTTTTAGTTCTTCAGAGAATTCCAGATTTGAGCCCATAAATCCCAAGGTTTGGCTCTCAGTTGTCTGGGGCTTGCCTGATGTGTGGAAGCTGTGAGCATTTGTTGTTGTCAGTTTGTATAAGCTCTAGAGCCCTAGAAGAAAGTTGGGGGTGTCTTTTGGCATTTCCAAACCATGTAAATGTGAAGATTTTGTGGTGGAGAAGCAGTGACCAAAGCAGATGAAGTCTTCCTTTCAGCCATACCCAGCCCTTTTTTGGTGGCAAAAGTTGTTAGACCCCACTTTTCTGAAGAGCAGTTCTAGATAAACGTTTGGAGTTTTCCTCAAGTTTGTTACAGTGACAGGAATGTGACCTCTCTGACTGTTCATGTAGTCACCCCAGTGTCAACAGCTGAGAATGCTCTTCTCCAAAGAGGTCCATTCCCAGGGTTAATTTTTGCCCTCAATCACCTATTTAAGGAAACAATTAGCATTTCAAGTCTTTATCTTGGAGTGGAGGAAGACACACTTACTTACAACTGCTGACCTTTACTCTGAGTATCAAATTGACTCTGTCAGTGGAGCAGTAATGGCACTCAGGAGTGTCAGAAGGGGCTGGATTGTCCTGCTTGAGCTGGGGCTGGCACGGGGAGGCACCGGCAGGAATGTGTTAGCGCCGGCAGCTTTGTGGGAACCGCTGCTAATAAGACACATTGTTACGGGGGAGGACTGCTGGGGAGCTGCTTTTTTCCTTACTGTTATTAGCATTAATTGTCCTTAATGCACCATCGTTTTGACAGTAATGAGCTAAACCAGTGGGTTATTACTCAGGCAGAGACTACATTTCCTGGCATTAAAATATTTGAGAGATGTTTGTGTGCTGTGCAGTTGGAGGGGCTGTGTGCAGCAGCTCTGAGTTGCCTTCACACAACTTTTTTTAAAATTAATATTTCATTAGTCCATCTTTCTTTGCCCCTGTCTTGGAACAAATTAATGTTTTGCTAAAGTTAGCCCAAATCATCTGCATGTTAATGGATCCATTTTCAAGGGTAGCCTCTCTCTTAAATTACACTTTTGGTTGTAAAGGAGCTGCCAAGATGATTGTGTTTGAAGTCTGACCTGAATAGTTTAGTTAATGTTTTTACATATTTTTCCCACAGGTTGTCTGCGAATTATTTTTCGGGCCGAGGGTGTGGGGCTGGTTCACATGAGCAAACCTGTAATAACAAATTGTAGTATAAGATGAAAAATATCTTGGCAATGAAACTTTAATTCTCTAGGGGAGCATTTGTAAGCTGTGAGAACAAATGTGCTAATTAAAAACTACAGACTGCAGTAACTGCTTATGTTTGAGAGAAGAATTGAAATCAGTCAGACCCACTCGGCTCAGTGCCTGCATGGGCTGTGGTTTGGGGCTGGGGAAAGGGCAGGAAAACATTTCTCTGCTTGGGGTTTATAGTGCACTTAGCACAGAGGAGTGTGATAAATGGCAGGGCCTTATTGGCTGCCCTGCACTGAGGGATAAATGCTGTGGCTCTGAAGGAAAGCTGCTGGACAAAGTGCAGCTCTGCAGGAATGCTTTGGTAATAAAATCAACGGAAACCTGTTGGGCTTTAGGAGCCAACAGAGGCAGAACTCTTGCTGTCCAGAGACCTCTTGTCTCATATTACTGTCCAGAAAGTAGAAGGACATAGCACAGGCAGTGTTAAGTTGTATCATGTGTGATGTAATCTTTAATAGCTAATTTCTGCTGGTTCAAAAAGAAAACTAGCTGGATCTGAGTAGTTGGACTGTTTTGTTAAAAACAGCTCTCTCTAGGGCAGCTAATTCCAGCATGCCTGAGAAGCTGGTGTCTGCAGAGCTGGCTGCTTGTGCAGGGAGGAAGGGGATGGCTCAGGGTCAAGGACTCATGCAGGAGTTTTGCCAGAAGGTAAAATGCTGTAGATCCTTCTGTTCAGGCTAGGCTCTGACTTGGGCTTAGTTGTAAGACCCTATTTGGATTAAAGAGCTAAAGCATCTGCAGTGAACTTGACCATAATTGGTGTATGTAGAGTGCTCTGAGGAATTTTCTATTGTGTTTTGTTGCAGCTGAAAGTAAAAGTTTCCACAGAAGTGGGGATTACTAACGTAGATCTTTCTACCGTGGATAAAGATCAGAGCATTGCACCAAAAACAACCAGGTAAAACAGCATGGGGTGTGTGATCCTGTAAGGCAGCCCTGACTCTGGGCTAGAGCCTTGCTTTCTCTGAGCACCAGGCCTTCTCTTGGAAGATCACCTCAGTTCTGTCTGGTTTTTTTTCCTCCTAGGGTAGCTTACCCAGCCAAAGCCAAGGGCTCATTCACTGCTGACAGCCATCAGAACTTTGCTTTATCCTTCCAGCTGATAGATGTGAACAGTGGAGCTGAACTCATCCCTCACCAGGTTAGGACAATTTTTGTCATTGCTGTGTTAGGAAGATGTTCTATCATGAAGCATCTGAGGTGACAGTTGCTCTTGAAAAGATTTGGTAGGTTTTGAGAAGCCTTATGTTTCTGACAGGTACTGTGAAGATAACTAATCCCGGTAGATGAGAGATTCACTTCATTTGTTTTGTCTGTCTATGAAATGAAACCTCTCCTGACTCTGGTTTTGTGTTGTATTTAACTCCACAAGTTGAGTGCACATAGCCTGCACTGTAAAAGCACACTTCTGGTTTTTTTTTTTTCTAATGTAGATTGCTGACTGAAAAGTTCTTGAATGTTACAATCTTCCTTGCAGACTTTTGTCCGACTTCACAACCAAAAGACTGGCCAGGAGGTGGTGTTTGTTGCAGAACCAGACAGCAAGAATGTGTACAAATTTGAGCTGGATACCTCTGAAAGAAAGACTGAATTTGACTCTGCCTCTGGGACCTACACTCTTTACCTGATCATTGGAGATGCCACTCTGGAAAATCCAATCCTGTGGAATGTGGTATGTAGCTGGCAGTGGGGTGATGTGGCTTGGTCATTACTGACACTCTAACAGGAGGGTGTGGTACAGACTTCGAAGCAAAAGGCTCAAATGTTTTGTTCTTTTTAGTGAAACAGAATCCTTTTGGCCATTTATGGGCTCTGAGGTTTTTGCTGTTCATTGCAAGTATTAAGTAAATATCAAAGCAAGACAGAAATGAACAGTCATTTCATCATGTGGTGGTGCAGAAACTTCAGAAGGTTTATGGGTTTGATTGCAATTTCACTGCAGGCTCTCAAGGTTTAACCTCTCTGTTCTTTCTCTGCTGGGAGTAAGTCCAGTTCTTAATGATGGGTGAATGGCATTACTGGCTCTGTTTAGGAGAGGTTGTTTCTTAAAAAATCTGGTGTCTTTTTCTCAATTTCCTTTAAAAATCATGTGAGTTGTAGATTGGCAAATGAGAAAATAGAGCACAGTAATAAAGTAGGTGTTATTCATACATGTAGATCTGAATGCATGAAGCTGCATAATTTCATTTCAGGCTGATGTTGTGATCACATTCCCAGAAGAGGATGCACCATCCACAGTCCAGTCCAAGAACCTCTTTGTTCCCAAACCTGAAATCCAGGTACAGTCAAAATTGTATGTGGAAATGAGGGCCTAGTGTTATTTGTTCTCATCATAATTTATTTGTAAGTAATGTAATTAAAGGAAGACAAGAGTTACTGCTTAATGGAAAGAAATTTGTTGGAGTTCTCTGGTGTATGATTAAAAAAACTCTGTATTCTACGTATGAGAGAGCAACTGGTGTCAGTGAGAAAACTCAGACATGAAAATTTGACCAGGTAAGCACCACAGAAAGGTCTCTGTTTCATCCTAGCCATCTGGGATGGTGTCAAGCTAACAAGTGCAAGAATAAGTTAACTGTGCATGAAATCAAATGTGCAGAGACTGGAATAGACACTGCTTTAAAGAGTCAGGCTTTGCCTTGGGAAGAATGGCTCTCATCCAGAGAAACCTCTGGGAACAGCACCAGGGCTGCAGCTGGTCATCTGGGGAGCAGAGGAGCTGCTCTATTGGAACACTCCTACTCATGAGCTGGATTTGTTTGTTTGCAGCACCTCTTCAGGGAACCTGAGAAGAGGCCTCCCACAGTGGTGTCCAACACTTTCACAGCCTTGGTTCTCTCCCCACTGCTTTTGCTGCTCATCCTGGTGAGTGAACTGGGTCACAGAAGAACAACTCCTTTTCCCATCCAGTCCAGAGTCACTTAAGAGCTTGGACAGCTCAACTTCTTGCTGAAACTCTTGGTTAATCATGACTGGCACAGCAGTGCTGGAGTCACAGCTAGCAGCTGTTAGTGCAGAGCATTGGTCTGGTTTGGTTTTTTGAGATTATAGTCAAAGCAGAATAATTCTGCTGCCAAATTGAAGTAGGTGGATGAGTTTCTTCAGTGTGCTTCAGCTGGGGATGGTGAATAGCAGTGGGCAGGTTGTTATAATAACATCAGACTTCCACAGGAAAAAGGCAGTTATTCTGCCTCACATGTAATAAATCCATCACAAAATCTGTGTTACTTAATCCTATCAGATTGAATTCCCATTTATGGACATTTGAGTGTCTGTAGTTGAAACGTCCACTGCTATTCACTGTATCATCAGGTCAGTGCTTTGAACTTAATGCAATAAAAAAATCTCACTGAAGCAAGTTAAATTATTCCTTATTTGGAAGGTGAAACTGATTCCAGCAGTAATTTCCCATTAGCCAGTCTCACTGAAAGCTGGCATTCAAGCAGTGGTGTCCTCTGGTCTATGGAGTTCACAATATACAAGTTGAGGACACTTTAATGAAAAAACTCATTGTTGCTGCTCCTCTTTTCCACCCTTCATGCCTTTATCTTTTGTAGTCAAAAACTATCAAAAACTAAGTGTTGCTCTAAGCAAACATTTTGTATCTGTAGCTGTTCTTTGGATGGGTCCAAAATGAGAGCATTACCTTTTTTTTTTTTATGGACACTATTTCAACTAGATAGAAATAGCAATGTCTATTTTTTTTCACTATTTAAATTTGGACCAGTCCTCTCTCATCAGTTTAAGATATTTGAAGAACTGCATTAGGGCAGTCAGAAGTAGCAGGAGAAATTTTCACTAAAGGAGCTCAGCAATGCTCCCTTTAGCAAAATTACTACTCTCTCCTCTTGCCGTAGTAAACAAGTGCTTCTGCAGAGAATACACTGGATTCACTGAAGGCCTTAAAGCAAACAGGATTGAAATGTATTGAAGCTTAAAATTACAAGGCTGTTTAACTCCAATTTTGTTTCTTTTCCTTCTTAGTGGTTCAAGATAGGTGCCAACATCTCCAACTTCAGCTTTGCTCCCAGCACCATTGTTTTTCACATGGGACATGCTGGTAAGTGTCAGAGGCTTTCTGCTGTGTTTGACCTCCTCACCTGGGTTACAGATGAGAGCCTGTGGTTAATGGGCTCGTGGTCTATTAACTCTAATGACATAACAGCATAACATTTGTTCTCTTGTTTCCATCTGCCTTCCTGCTTTTCATGATTGTTAATATGGTGATAAACCTGTTTTGGCCATCAGCTTATAACAGCTGTCATTATCCGGGCCTCTCTCTCACTCCATTTATCTGTGCTTAATAGAACTTCTTATTTCCAGAGGTCACACTTTCTTTACTGCATGTTTATCCTCTGAGAGCAGGGAGGTTCTGTGGGGATTGAGACCTGCAGGACTCTGTTAACAGTGAAAGGCTACATCTTTTCTTTAAAGCTCTTCCCATAAAAGCACTTCTGGTTCTTTGGCTCAACTAAATTTTTTCATCAATTTTATTGTGCCTTTGGTCACACAGTTATGTACTGTCTTGGTAGAATTTCAAAAACATAGCAGGGTGGGAGAATATTGAGTCTACTGATTTCCAAATGTCATTGTATTTCTCAGTCAAGTCAGTTTCCTTGGAAGCTTTATAAAGCTGTAAACCCTTACAGATGTGTGAGGTTAATATCCCCTGTTGAAATCCACAGTATCCTCCTCTTTTTAATAGACCTTAATGTCGGTAATACATCCATAATTCTGCCACAGGAGGGTTGGTTGCAAGCTGTCAGTGTCACATTTTCTTTCCAGAACAGGGACCCAGATGTCTTCATTCCCTGGCAATAATGTGTGGTCTTTAGATCTGCCATTCAGAGCTTCAGAGATGAGACAGACACCAAATGCTAAGGCCTGGCAGTGCAGTTGTTCTGAGGATAACAAATGGTTGGTCTTTGAAATGCAATTTCAGCCATGGGCTATGTGGTTTTTTTTTTTTTACCCCAGCAATGTTGGGACTCATGTATGTCTACTGGACTCAGCTCAACATGTTCCAGACTCTGAAGTACTTGGCCATTTTGGGTGGCATCACATTCCTGGCAGGCAACAGGATGCTGGCTCAGAAAGCTGTGAAGAGGTAAGGGGGGGACCCAGCTCCCACACCACTGGGGAGGAGGTCACAGGGTGCAGCTGTGTCAGTGAACATTGCTCTGGGCTCTTGGACCTTGTGTGTGGGGCTGGGCTGCTCAGCCCCACTTCCTGCCTCTTCAGCTGAGCAGGGCAGTGAGGGGCTGTGCCCAGGGTGCAGCTCCTGCAGAGAGCATTGGCCATGGGGCATGTGCTGAAGGAAGCTCTTAGAATAGTGTTAGATTATGAAAGCCACTGTAAATGCAGGAGAGGTCCAACTTTTTGGGAGCTCTGCTTGTGATAAAGGTTTCAAGAGAAGGAAGGTAAGGCAGGAGTAAATTACTGCTGTGTTCCTCTAGCTAAGGGGAGATTGTAGAGAAAAGGGAAACAGCTGCTTATCAGCTGTGCAGCAACAGACAAGAGGCAATAAACACTAGCAAACCCAGGGAAAATTCTACTGGATACAGGATACAGCATTCATTTCTGTGCTGATGTTGGATTCATTTTGCACACCTGTGTCTTCTGCCACGCAGTGTCCTTGGGCCTGCCCTGGCATGGGCAGCCAGCAGTTTGGTGACCCAAACTTCAAGTGCAGTGCATGGGTTAGAGCTCACACCATTCCCTCTCCTTCACTTCTGCCACACACAGTTTCCATGTGAGAGTTAAGCTTTTGTTCTAATGTAGCACTTTGAAGATGATCTCACTGACCTGCTTTGCTACCACACCTGTGCTTTCCTTACTTTCCCCTTTCTGAACCACTGGGAGCTTATCCCTGAATACCTCTCTGCATAGAGATCCCTGGAGTCTCACCTTTTTGATTACACTCTATTAAAACCAGGACAAGAGCTGTAAAAGAAAACCATAAGAATATAATTTTCAGGAGGGTTGTGTTGATTTGTTTTCTTTAAAACATCTCTACTTTTGTGGCTGTGGCAGGGAGGATGATTAATGTAATTAACCATTTCCAGACTGTCCTCCCAGCTTTCTCAGCCTTTTTCCCTCAGGTGTCCAGCCCTTTCCACTGTGGCACTTGTTTGCATAACTTCCTATGGGAATTTTGTTGCCCCTAGGACTGTTGTGTCATTTAATAATATTTCCTTTTTCATTTAAGGAGTAGTGAGACATTGTTATTGAGCACAGATTGCCCAGGATATGGATTTTGGGGAAAATAATACAATGAAGCAAATTTCTAAGTGTCTTGGCTCAACCAGGGCTTCTGTTAGCTCTTAAATGCAGGTGGTTGGTTCCTGCTTCAAACCACTGCAGGGGGTGTCCGTGTGCTTTTTTGCTGTAAATGACACGAAGCTGCAACTACAATGGCCAATTTGAAAGTAAAACTTCTCTCTGAGGCTAAAGTTAAACCCTTTGTACACGACTTTAAAGTTCAAAAAGACATCTCCTTGTGAAGGCTGTGGCTGCCTGTCTGAGCAGCTGAAGTGCAGTGACAATTAACCAGATTGCACTTTGAGGAGAAGCTGTGGAGGCCGACAGCAGGCGTGGGCAGGGGAGGGAAGGGGCTGGCTGCATAAACCATCTTGTTACAGAAGTTACCAGAAGGCCTGGTTTTGCTGTTTGCACTTCTGTCCCTGGGTCTGGTTCCTGGAACATGGCTGCTTTCCTCCTTGCTGTCTTCTCTGAACCTGTCTCCCTCTCTCCTTTTGGCAGGATCGCTGCAGAGCAGAGCAGTAGGTTGGCAAAGTATAGAACGCTGCGGTAAAAGGGGGTTTGCTAGTGACCAGCTCTTCAGGAAGTAAGGGCCTTTTTGGATTTTGCCTTTCCCTGGGCATGCTGCCTGTTTCATTTCACCTCATCACTCACTCCTTTGACAAAGAAATGTGTGAGCTGAAGCTGCTTACCTCAACGTTGCTTATTGGGCTTTAAATCAGTCCTTGGGTGCCCTGGCTGCAGCTGGGGTGGCATATTAGCAGTACGTGTTCTCTGAGAGTAAATGGCATTTGTGTGATTTCCTTAATTGTCTGAAGTCTGTACATGATATGTGCACGTGTAAATATGCTATTGTGGGCACCAAGCAGCTCTCAGGTGATGAAATAAAACTATATTATTGCTCCTATAAATAAATTGTTAGTAATGTCAGCTGGAGGAGACCATGATGGAAGTGGCTGATACTGGGGCTGTTCCCACCCTGCTGCTGGTGGTACTCCCTCTCCCCACCTCTGCAGTGTTTTGGCTGTTCAGCTGCCAGGCACTCTGCCTGCTGAATTACATCCTCATTTGGGGTGGTGAGAGCTCTGTGCAGCAGAGCCAGGTCAGCACCACCTCTCTCAGCAGAGAACACAACCCAGTCCTGGTTCACCTTCCCATTAGACTGAACTGGTCATGACGGCTCAAGCAGCAGCAGCTCCCTGCCCCCTCCATTCCACACAGTTGTGTGCTGGGTCTCCTTTGCCATTTGCCAGCAGAAAGCCCTTTGTTTCCTTTCATTCCAAGAGGTAAGGTCCCAGTTTGCTCTGTGCACAGTGGTGTAGGAGGCAGGACTGCCCAGTTCTGAGTGTGTGCATGGGGGGCTCCATTCCTTACTCAGTGCGCTGGTTTGTTGTGGGGAAGAGGGAGAGCTGCTGGGCTGGGTCCTGTGATGATACCAATCACTGTACAATATCTTGCACAGGTACCTCTGAGCACCTGCTTCCTCTCTCATCCATGGTCAGTGCTCCAGGCACACGGGGAGCTGAATGGAGCCCAGTTTTTGTGGTGCAAATCAAAACCAGTACTGGGAGGTTGTGCCACACAAATGGTGTGCACTGTGGTGAGAGCTCCTGTCTGCAGATCAGGGAATGCACAGGATGGTTGCATGGAAATTACCTGTGGAGAATTTGGCATCATTTCCTTTAGAAAAACACTCTTTTGCTGTCTCTTCTCTCTCTGGAGTGTTTGGAGGTACTTGAGCACAGAACAAGCTACAGCAAGTTCCTGGAGAGGAACTGGAGATGTCACTTGTCCTTGTGGGTGACTGCTGTGTTTGCTGTTCAGGCTCCTGGATGCTTCTCTTTAACATCACTTTGGGGCAGTGGTTTGCAGCTTTTTAGTGGCCTGTTACGAAGTGTTCTCCACAGCCTGCATGTTTCCTGTTTCTCAGCCTGGTATTTTAACTCCTTCATTCCTTATGGGCTGTAAGTAATCCTGGAGGATCATGGAATCACAGACTGGTTTGGGTTGGAAAAGACCTTAAAGTCCTCTAATTCCAGCCCCCCTGCCATAGGCAGGGACACCTTCCATGAGACCAGGTTGCTTAGGGTCACATCCACCCTGGCCTTTAACAAATTCCAGAGATGGGGCATCAACAGCCTCTCTGGGCAACCTGTGCCAGTGCCTCACCACCCTCTGAGATAAAAATTTATTCCTAACATTTAATCTAAACCCTTCAGGTTAAAATCTTTAACTTTCAGTTTAAAACCACTGCCCCATCTGCCTGTATAAAACATCCCCCTCACTACTTGTTATAAACCTCCTTCAAGTCCTGCATGGCCACAGTGAGGCCCCCCCAGCACCTTCTCCAGGCTGAGCATCCCCAACTCCCTCAGCCTTCCCTTGGAGCAGAGGGGCTCCAGCCCTCAGAGTATTTCTGTGGCCCTAAGATCTTGCAAATAACTTAATATCCACAAACCCCAAGTTGGGTTTTGCTGCCATGTGCAGTCACAAGCATTTTTCCTCGTTGCTGAGTTCTCTGATGCCCCAGCTGTGTCAGCTAAGAGTGTCATGCTGTGTGTGCCTGTGTTTGGCATGATGGAAGGCAAAAGGACCCCAAAAAGTTGGGTCTCTGTGCTAACCCTGCTTGATCTTCATGGAACCATGAAGATCTTTGTGTTAACGTGGACCAAGGATTGCCAGCAGATGGATCAGCCCTGTTAAAAGGAGAAGTTCAGGTACTTGCAGGCTTTGCCTTCAGCCTGGGGTTTTTTGTTCAGTTTTATAATTTAATAGGCACATTCATCCCTTTTGCACCAGAAATTAATCTTCATTTTGTCTGACCATTTCCATGCTCCTTGAATTCCATCCCCCATTCCAGAGCAGGACTGGTTTTATCACTCAAGCTGATTTTGGGAAGCTTGTCCAATGAGCTTCCTTTGAGAGAGAATGAGGGATTTGAGGACACTTATACTGTACAAGGAAGTGCTTTATTGCCTGGAAGAGTTAATTTTTTTATTTTTCTTTCCAGGACACACTAGCACCAGAAGAGTGGAAGAAATTGGAAAAGCAAAGCAAATGCCTTCAGAACAGAAGCAAATAAATAACTGAAAGGCCAGAAGAAGGAAGGCAGAAGATTATTCTTTTTTATATATTAAGTCAAAAGGGTGCCAGTTAAACTTTTTTTAAAATCTTTATTTTCATCATTGTGTTCATGCTACTGGAGTGCTTTTCATATGAATCTGGAAAATCTTTTTTTCCCTGGATCCTCCCCCCTTCTCCCAGGACGTTTGAATTTCCTTTCAAGAAAAAGGAAGAAGAAAATATAAATCTGCTTTTCCCCAGATGCCCTTTCCTCATCCTAAAGATTTGTGAATAAAGAGGAAAGAATGGTCCTGAGTGTTGTGTTTTGGCTGTCTCGGAGGCGGTGATTGGAAACTGGGCTGACATGAGAATGAAAGGAGCTTTTTCTGGTGGTTAATTTTGTGTGTGAGTCATTGCTGAGTGTGAAGCTTCCTGTTCTTTCATGTCCTTTCCCAGGGGGCTGTTTTTATTAGGGATGGAACTTCCCTCCTGCCTGTCCCTTGGGTGAGGCTGTGGATGCCTTTCTCCACTAAGGGCTCTTTTCTCTCACTCCTGGGGGTCAGGCCCTTGTGGGGAGGCAGCTTTGATGCTGGAGTGCCCAGCTGTGGTGCTGGAGTGCCTGGCTGTGTCTGACCTGGCAGCTTTGGGGGGGTCCTGTGGGGGTTTCACTTTCTTTCCAGCCTCTGGCAGTAACTTTGTCACTCCAAATACGAGTTTGATGGAGGTTGGTGCCTCTGCTCTTCTGTGAAAACAAAAGGCAGGAACATGCTGGTTGCCATGTGGCTGTGTTGGAGTTACTCAAACTCTGATTTCCCACCTAATTACTCCCTTCAGGACCACCAAGCAGTGCTGAGGCAGCAGATTTGGACATTATTGAAGGACTCACAGATAGTAATTAAGCAAAGGCCTAAATCTTCTCCTGATGAGCAACTTCCACATGGAAAACTTAACAGTTGCTCCCTCCCCTGCATCCATGTGTTGGCTCCTGTTCAACCCATGTCAGGGGTAGTTGCTTTAAAGGCCTTTTGGCAAAGGAACCCTATCAAATGTCCTCTGGAAATCCAGGAAAATTACATCAGCAAGCAAGCATGTGGATAAAGGGTGTGGAGCTGAATCCTCCAAAGCATTTCACGTGTGTGAGACGTGGCCCCACTTTATTAAATCCACCTTGTCTGTTGCTCACACTTAGCTCACAGTTCCTGCTGTTTGTAGCAGTTCCTACCTGCTGGTTCAGTGCTGATGGACCCACAGAGGTTTAATGAACTTCTTTGACCTCCTCTGCACTCCTTCAAACACCAAATCTCAGGCTGCATTCAAGTCCTCTGGGACTAAAGTTTTAGGCAAGAAATAACTAAGCTACTACTCATAGTAATTTACCCTGGAATTTTTTTTTGCCTCTTATTTTGTTACTGCTCACTGAGCAGCTTATTTTTGTAATTAATTCTTTCTGCTGATGCTTTGTGCTAGGACAGAACTTTCCCTGTGCCTGTAGAGCTGCAGCATGTTATCCAAGGAGAGCACAGATGCAAAAGGAAAACCATGGAGTGCCCCTGTGATGTATCTTCTCTAAGCTGTGTGTGTTGTGCTATTGATTTTTCTGCTTCCTTAGGTATGCATTAGGAAAGATTGTTTTTATTATTTTGATCTTTTGTTCCTCAGATATTTTCTGATTTGCTTTATTTGTTTTTATACTTAATCTCGCAGAGTTTGAACATTTTTTCCTCATTTTGAAGCAAACTGAACTTCCAGGGGAATCTCTTTTATTCCAAATAGCTACACTCACCCAGCCATTTAATCACACAGGTTTAATCACCCGAACACTTTCTGAAAGGTTTTGTTAGGTCTTTGATTTTATTGGTGTATCCAATCCAGTGTTTTGCTACCATGTCTACTTACTACTTTAGGAATCTGCTTCATTTTTTTGTAATTCTTTCCTTGGAGAGAGTAAGTCCTGATGTGTTGGTGTTGTTACAGAACAAGTTTACAAACCCATCTGGCACCAAGCTATTCAGGTGATTCTTCCTTTGTGTGCTTCACTGATCTCCCTCAACATTCCCTCAGTTTCCCATCCTGCTGGGTGGTTTGTAACACTTCCCTAGTGCTGGAACTGTAAAACCTGAACAGGTAGAGATTGGGTGCAAGGATGAACTAATTTCCATGCACACTGGAGCCTCCAATCCTAAAACATGGTCACCTGAGGAAAAATGAGAAGGTAACTACTGCAGACTCTCAAGGAATTGTTGGAGTGCAAGGAGGGAAGATGTCAGAGGCCTTAACACACATTTCTATATCACTGCATTTCCAGCCTGGTGGTGTTATTGGTCCTGCAGCTGGTGCCTTTGTTAGCCCAGTTCTGAGCCATCCTTGGGGCATTGACCACAGTCTTTGAGGAGCATCTTCCATTCTGGGCCCAGAATGAAGAAATTAAGGTCTCAACAAAAGAGCCATCTTGACCTGCTGTTGGACAGGTTTATTTAGAACAACTCTTATTTCCTGCTGCTGATGGGAAAGCAGACCCCATCCTGGTGTTATTTACATTTCTGAAGACATAATTATTACACAAACAATAGGGGGGGTTGGGGTGAGAGGGAGGAAGTGGCTGTATGAGATCACTGGGCTAATAACTTACTCCTTTTAAAACATTTACAGTTGTAACTGCAGCCACGGTGGAGTTCAGGGCCATGAGATGGCACTCAACAGGACAAAGTGCTGAAACAGTGACAGCCCAATCTGATGCACAGGGACCTCCTTTAGCTCTGGCAGAGCTGGAACTTCAGTTTGAACTCCTCAAGGCTGAGCAGTAGCCATAGCTGAGCTTTTTAGAGTTCACTCTGCTGCCAGGGCTCTGTGTCAGGGAGCCAGGCAGCAGCAGCAGCCCAGGGCAGCATTTCCAGTGAATGGGAGACGTGTGGATTCATGTCTCACCTCACCCTGATCCTGTGTGTGGTTGTGCCATCAGCATCCATTTAGAGGATGCTGTAATCAATTTACTAAGTTGCCTAAAGGTGCCTTTTGGTAGCCTCATCTTTATTAATCAGGCCCTCAAACAGGATGATGACTTGGCACTAATTTTGCTGCACTTTGTGATTTGAAACCTTAATTAGCAGACAGAATGTCCCCAGGATTACAAGTGTATGGGTTGTTTTAGTCTCTGTGTGTAAAGCAGCCTGAGGTTAAACCACAGAGGTGGCTTTTTTCTGATTCAGTACAGAGCAGTATTTCAAGAGGGGAGTTCAATTGTAAAGACTGTAGTAAATTAGGCAGTGCATCAGCACTGCATTCCTGTGATCAGATCTGAGGAGTGTTATGCATCAGTTTCCAGCTGCTCACATCTGGGAGTGTCTTCACTGCTGTGAGGGGCTCACTGTACAGTTTGGTCCATGAGCTCTGAATTACTCTAGACAGAAAGAAGAGGAGAAGAGAATTACCAGAAAACTTTATAAGCACACACAGAAATATTTTCAGCCTTTGGAGACTTTTCCTGACTGAAGGAAAGGGAACCAGGTCAAGCATGGCAAGAGAGATGCTGGAATGCCATGCTCCCCCAGCTGAATCCATAGGCATGGTTTGTGTAGAGTTCTGATCTTCCCCCTCTTGTCCAGCCCCTCTTTTGTTCAGTGTGCACACTGATCTCTCCACACCCCTTCATACTGTGCTGGCAGGATTGGACAGGCTTAATTTCTGTGGGACAGGGCAGTAAGATGAGGTTGCTTCACACAGGACAACTGATCATTGTACAAGTGAAGGTATTCCCAAGGATGGATGGTTTGCTGGCTCTCAGTCCCCCAGAGCTGACAAGATTTAGAGCATAATTCAAGTTCCAGCTGCCTATTTTCAGGAGTGAGGGATACAGAAAACAGCAAAACTTCCTCTTCTGGCCAGTGCAGGGAAAGCCTGACATGTCCCAGGGACTCAGAGACAGGTTCTGCTGCTGGAGGAGGACTTTTGGCTCCCTTTAGCCTGGCTTAGACACTCAGCCAGTCTATCTCAGATAGCTTTGCAAGGCTGCTTTGGGTTGCTACAAGCCTGTTCCCAGACATCCTCATGCAACTTCACAGCACTTGTGGTCTGTCTGTTCAAACTAGCAGGGTTTTAGGTGCTTGACAAAATTGAGTGGGAGATTTTCCCTCCTTCAATTGCAGCAAGCACCTTTTTCATGGACAGCAGTGGGAGCTGGCATTGCTGAAAGAGAGCCTTCAAAGCTTGAGCAGTGCAGCAGCAGTGAGTTATGCACAGGATTGAGCAGGGAATGGTACTCACCAGAGCGTGGGGAGATGGAAAAGGGAGAAGTATTTACACGAGCTTAGTCAGGGTGCTGGGAAAGCCTTCCAACCGACTGCTGTCCATGTCCTGAGGCCTGTCAGGGAAAAGGACAGGGATGGCTTAACTGGGATCAAGAAAGAAATTCCCTTTTCTGCTGCTATTTGACTGGATTACGAGGCTGAGAAGGCAGCAGAGTGATGTGCTGCTGTGTGTGGTGCAGGCTGGCTCAGGACAGGCTATTTTTATCTGCACCCTGCTGGGGGTCAGCCTTATTCTTCCCCTGGCAGTTCCTGAAATGACACTCAGTTCAGTAGGTTCACACCTGGAAGCCAGGCAGCAATGAGGACCAGGGCGTGTTCCTGCAGTGAGCAGAGAATGAGGTGATTCCCACCCACCTTTGGCTCTGCAGGATGGCTCCCAGGAAGTCCCTCAGGACCATGTGCTGGAGGTATTGGCTGTCCATCAGGATGCTGTCGGACTGGCGCCTGCTCAGGAATTCCTGCACCCCTTCCCCTGGGCTGCTCCCACTGCTTCTGTCAGGTGAAAATGAGAAACATCTTTATTTCTGAGATACTTTCTTGCCCCTCACTCGAAGTTTGGCTCAGGCTGAGCAGCACAGAAAGGGAGCCTGCTGGGACTGAGCCTGGGGCCATTCTGCTTAATTTCAGCAAGGAATTGGTCACTGCATTTGCTCCTTTGTTAGAAGATGGATTGGGGCTGGCTTGCACCTGACTTGTTAGTCTTATTTAGTGGCAGTCAGTGATCTAACCAGCCAAGGGTGATGGAGAGGCTTCTTTCTGTGTTCTGTGTTTCTGATGCTTCCAGCCTTGGAGGAAAGGCTTAATTAGGCTGCTCAATATTAGCTGTGATTAGGGGGATCCAGACTGTAGGGATGCAGGATGCCCTTTGGGATGTGGAACAGCAGGAGAGATTGCTTCTGTCGCAGTGAGGGGCAGCTGTTTCTGCCAGGGGCATGGAAGATGCCCAGGGTAATACACAAAACTCAGCCCTAGGCCAGCAGGGTGCTGGGGCTTACCCGAGCCTCTTGCCAATGATGGTCTGGAGGAATTTTCGGGCGGAAATCTGCCCCAGGAATTTCCGGTAGTTGTCGGTGAATATGGCATCAGCGTGGCGCTGCATCCTGGGGGGAAGGAAGCACAAGGTGCTCTCTGAGCTACCAGGGAACCCTCCAGGTGAGAAATAACAAATCACCCCAGGTGTGACAGTGCTGATATCAGGGCAGGCAACCACAGCAAACACCTTGTAGTGTTGGAGGGTAAAAGGATTTGAGGGAGCTCAGTCCTGACACGGAGGCAGCAGGCAAAACAAAATGTCTAGGGGAGAGCTGGGCTTGGACATTCCTGTGCTCTGCAGCAGCACCATCACCTCCTGGGAGGGTGGGTCTGGGACAGGGTGACTGGAGCCTGCAGCTGATCTCTAGCCTGTGGTTAGATGCAGGCTCCAGAAAATCCACAGGTAAGGGAAGCACAAAGCACTCACTGTTGTGAGGACGAGTCCTTTGTGCTTCAGGCAGAAATAATCATCCTCTATCTCTAGGCAGAGGTGGAAAGGAGGGGCTCTAGCATCCCTGCAGATGGATTCCCAGACCTCAGTGTAAATTCTGTTCCCTGCAGGAGCCCTGGACCTGTGAGCCTGCTCTGTCAGTGTGTCCTTGCTGGTGGGGGACAGCAGGACATGACTCTGGACAGGGGGGATGGTTTGGGACTAACTGAGCTGCTGCCCTGCTCCTGGGCTGGGGGGAGACTGTAACCAGCAGGGCTGGCAGGTGAGGTACAAACCTTTTCTCAGTGGGGTCTGTAAACAAACCCTCCTCCTCCTCCTCCTGCTCCTCTGCCAAGGGGTTGTGGCTCTGCAAGGAGCTGCTGTGCTGCAGCTGGAAGTTCATGGCCTTGCCAGCAACCAGCCCTGGGCTGTACCTGCAAGACAAACCCCAGGCACAGCCTGAGATGTGCTCAGATGCCATTTGGGGCTCAGTCTTCTCAACCGTTATTCCCTACTTTCCTGCTTTTTCCTTCTCCGTTTCTCATCCCATCTTAGCAGTAACACAAGAACTGTCTGCCACTGTCCCCAGCTAGAAACTACCCTGAAGCTCTTCCAGCAGAGAAAATGTTTTACAGAGCTGCCTCAAGCACAGATCCCACTCACTGAGCTCCCAGCACCCTTGGGCAAAATCCCAGTGTTTCTGGTATCATTGTGCCATGGCTTTGGTACCAGGCTAAAGCATTTCCTTTGGGACATTGCAAATCCACATTAGAGAAGCCAGTGCTCGATTTTGGGCTTCTGTCAGTTTGTAGAGGTACGAAGAAATGTTCCAACTTCTAAGAGTCAACTAGGAAATACTCAAAATATTAATAGGTATCTGAAGATTTCATGTACATAGAATATCTGCAGTTCTGACTTCAGTGCAGGTGCCCTGCAGCCACAAATTTTAATCAGTGTTTGAGCTGGAGGTGCTGCCTGCTCTGGAGGTTGCCAGATTTCCCTTTATAGAACCCAGCATTCAATTCTAAACCCAACTGTTTGGGCTGAAATATTCCATCAGGTGCCCTCCCTCTTTGGAAATCACCCCTAGGCCAGCAATGTACCCAAAACATTAAGACAGGGCAGAGAAATAGGCCCAGAAATACTAAATTTAGAGGTCACCTGGCTTTCAGAAGTGCTGGCAACTTTAGTTTGGCACCTGCTTATTTTGCACAAAGTCAGAGATGAGGCAGAGTGAGAGTGTGTACAAAGCACTCAGCACTTACCTGAGAGCTGGGTAGAGAGGAGAGGAGATGGAGCACGTGACTAAATGCAGCAACAGGAGCAGGGTGGCCTTATCCAGCATCTTCCACCCCTCGGAGTCACCTGGAAGGCAGAGCAGCCTGAGCCAGGGCAGTGAGGAGCTCTGGGCCAGGAGAGGAGGTAGAATGCCACCTTTGTGCTCTCAGTCCTCCTGCTCATTTCTCAGCACAGAGGGACTGGAAATGTGTCTCTGGGGTTGTGGTGCTTCCCCAGGCAGGGATGTCTTGGTGTGGCAAAGCCTCCCCCGTGGAGAGCAGTTCCTGGGGCAGTGGCTGTGTGTGATCCCTCAGGAGCTGGTGTGCTCCTTGTGTGACAGGGTTTGATGCTGTGGGACCCCCTCACTGCCCTGTCCTGTGCTGTGGCTGGAGGAGAGCTCTCTCTCGGGCTGGTGTGAGTCCCAGGGAGCCCTGCTCGGGCTGCAAAAGCACCTGGATGGGGGCAGCAGTTGGCAGGGATGTGAAAGAACCTCGCTGCCTGCACAGACCCATCTGCAGCCAGCCCTGGGAGCTCTCCTGTCCCGGGGCTGTGTCAGCTCCCAGGGCTGTGCCTGCACAGCCCAGCTCTGTCTCACAGCTCACTGGGCTGCCTCGCTGCCTGTCCAGGGACTGGGAGAAACGGGGAAATCCAAACAAAACTCCTGGGCAGAGCAGTAATACTGGCACAGAGGTAACCCTGGCAAAGCCATTTCTCGAAGGCAAGCGCTGAGCTTGGCTTGCCAAACAAAGCACAGCCTGTTCCTTCAGTGGAGAGCGGGTGGAGACCGAAATATTTCCCTTTGGAGGAGCAGAATTGCAGCTGTGTGCAGGGCAGCCCCCGCCCCTCCCTGAGTGCCGGCTTTGGTGCCCGGAGAGCTGCGCTGAGCTGAGCCGGGCTGAGCTGAGCTGAGCCGGGCTGAGCTGAGCTGAGCCGGGCTGAGCTGAGCTGAGCCGGGCTGAGCTGAGCTGGGCTGAGCTGAGCTGAGTCGAACTGAGCTGGGCGTGTGTGCAGCCCCGGCTGCCGAGCTTTGTGTCCTGCTGGTGGCTGGAGAGCTGAGAATGACTCAGGGCAGAGCCGCCCGAGGTCACGCACCCCCGGGAGATGAATGCCGAGCTTTTGTTCGTGGAAGCGAGCAGCAGTGGGAAAGTAGGAAGGTATTCCAGCAAATGCTGCTCTTCCCGAGTTTCCATTGAAAGCGACTGATCTTTTGCTCAAAGATTCTTTAAGAATGTGGGTAGGAACCTTTAAAATACCAAGTTTCCCTGTTCCCTATCTTATTTCACACAAGAAAAGAGCTGCAAGATGTTTGATCTCCCTAAGAGTGAAAAAAACCCCTCTTCCAGATGCATAACAACACTTCCTTGTGAAAGAAGCAGCTCCCAGATGGAAAGGCTTTGGTTGGACTTCCGATTGCTCAAGTGAACTTTCAAGCAGTGGGTTTTGCTGGTTGGGGGGCTTTCTGATGGCAAACATCACCAGTGAGCTCTCTTTTCTGCTTGGACAGAGCAGGTCAACACAGAGAGGGGGAGGCTGGTTAAGGACCTGTGGCCTTGCAAGTGACTCTGGAGCTGACACCAGGGAAGTCAATAACACAATTAGTGGCAGTGTCAGAAGTGCAGGGACAGACATGGGGAAAGCTGACACTCTGAGAAATCAGTTTTCTTATCACAAAGTCGTTCTCAGCCCAGTCTCTGTTTCCAGTTGTGCTCCCAGATGGGACCAGCAGCTTCCCCAGAATTTCCCCTGGGAACAGCACAGTAGCTCCTGAGTCCTGCAGAAATTCTTGTGCTCATGGGTGGCATCTCCTACCTCCTGCTCAATTACAGAGTCACTTTGGCCCCTCAGAGAGCCAAGGAATGCTTAAAGGAAGGGGGAAAGGGACTTTGATAGACATACAGGCCTTCTGCTTTCAGAACAAATCCCCTGCTTCCCTTTCTTTTCTCCTTTTTCATTTGAACTTGGGAAAACATTCTTCTTCTGTGGCTCTTCCCTAAATATCTTTGAGAAAATCCCAAGTCAGATCTTTCTAGACAGAGGAGATATCTGAGGCATCTATCAGTGTGTACTAGCAGAGAGTGTGGCACCAGCACCTACAGAAAGTGCCAAGCAGGAGATTTAATCAGTACTGGAGAAGCTTCTATGTGAGCTGAGAAGTTGAGTGCCAATGTGAGTGAAAACCCAGCCCAACACTGTCTGCTTCCCTTTCCTCTTCCTAGGATACAGCCTTGATTACCACTCTCTTTCTTTCTCTGGCTTCTCTTCTTTGAATGTTGGGTTTTTCTCTAGAATTGCTTTTTGAACATTTGGGATCTTTTTTTTATTTCTCTACTATTAGTTTCTTTGCAATTATTTTTTGTTTGTTTCTGGCTTTATCCTTCTTCCCCTGTCCTGTTTTGTCTTCTCTCCCTTAACTACAGCCTGCCTCCAGATTTTTGGGATGTCTGTCTCCCTCTTTCCCTCAGGAATAAATCAGAAATGGAAGTCCTACATCCCTTCCCAGACATGTCTGCTATTTCAGAGGAGAAGCTGGGAAATTGAAGTGTCACCCTGTGTGCAGGCAGCTTCACAGCTCTGCAAAACATTGTCACCTTCGAAATTCTCCTGAGCTGAGGGACACCTTCACTTTCCATTCTGGCAGAATGTGAAAAAATGATTAATAAATAAATCCCCCTTAAGATGAAGAGCTTTTAGCACCATTCCAGCAGGTGAGGTGTAACAGCTTTGTTCCATCCTGTGCAGTGGGAGCAGCAGCATTGTGCCAGTGATGTTGGAGAGCTGGGTAACCACCTCTTGCCATTTCTGAAACTTCAACCCGAGCAATCTTAAAAATACCTCTGTGTAGATGAAATGAAGCTTTTGCCATGCCTGCTGTTTCACAAAGCTGAACTTTTTATACCCTGAAATGCTGCATTAGAAAAGCAGAAATCCTTTAAAGTGCCTCCCTGTGCCTCGTTGTGGCTGGCTTTGCACCACCTGTAACACACTGTTGTGCTTCTCACACTTTGCTTTGGCTCAAACATGGTTTCATTGCTGGGTGAGTAAAACACCGTTCATTTGCCAGGGTAAAAGGAACTCACACCAACATAACAAAGGAGAAAAACTGTGCTATAGCTGGTAAACATCCAATATGTTTTATAAATAAAAGCAATAGTATAATTCCGTTGGTTTGCATTCATGATGTAGTTCTATTATTGTTTTGTCCTATAACTTGGTACAAAAACATATTGGTACAAATCTTGGTATGGTACAAAGGCTGGAAAAGCTAATTTCATTGCATTTCACTGGAATTTAATTGTCTCCAACTTCCAAATTAGACATTATCTCATTAAACACACAGAGAGAGGCTCCCACTTACCGTTCCTGGAGAAAACAAGCTCTTCCTAGATCAGCTCCTGCCCAGGTGCTCCTTCCCCTGTTGCAAATCCAACTTCTCCCCCGGGGCTGCCCCTGAGAGATCCCGCAGGGTCCGTGCCCCGCGCGGCGCCGGGCAGGACCCGCACCCGGGCTGAGCAGGGAGGACACTCCGGCCGCTCCCGGCTGTCCCCCAGTGTCCTCTGGCTGCCAGGGAGGTGCATCTCCGCCTTTTATACCTGAGCTCCCTCAGGAGTCCCGTGGGCTTCCACACGTCAGAGAATCAATTATCCTGCTGGATTTCAAAGGCTGTGTTTGCATCCTCTTTTTGTGTGTGTGTGTGTGCGGGGAGGGGGCTGTGCCTGCGGTCCAGGGTCATTTCCACGCTTTCTCTTCATCCCTCAAAGAGTGAAGAGCCAATAATAACAGCAATAACCTGGCAGAGTGAATGACAAATTCACTTTGCAAGGTAAACTTGGCTTTTCCTCTGCAATTGCGTTTTTCCCTTCCACCCTACAATGAGGGTGAGTTAACCGTCAGTACTTTTCTCACACTGCCTGAACAGGAGGGTTGATCTTTTTGCTGTTTTATTTTTCTTTGATTATCAGCCTTTTCCTCCATCTCCTTTGTTACTCACACCTGCATTAGGGGGGCCAGTTCACGCTTCAGTCCCTCGCAAACATCACAGCCTCCCACCCAGCCCACAAAGCAGCTGGAGAGC
Organism: Drymodes brunneopygia; assembly: GCA_013400955.1. Classification (NCBI taxonomy): domain Eukaryota; kingdom Metazoa; phylum Chordata; class Aves; order Passeriformes; family Petroicidae; genus Drymodes; species Drymodes brunneopygia. Next base: position 604,597 of record VZTZ01047235.1, on the reverse strand, counting down.
CCTGCTCCGTCCCCGTGCTCTGGAAAAAGGCAGGGGTGTTCCCTGGGGTGCTGCGTGCTCTGGCAGCTGTGCTCGTTCCTGGAACAAGGTTGATGAAAGCCCCATTAAAACGAACACAGAGCCTTGGTGCCAAGAAGAGCAGGACGGTTCAGAGGAGTTCAAAATGAGGTGTCAGCATGAGCTCCACCTGACAGATTTTTCCATATTGACTTCACAATGCCCGGAATTGATGGGGACCCAGACCGTGCTGTCTCAGGACTTGCATGACTCGATGATGGGAAGAAGTTTCAGCAGGTGAGATGACTCATGTCTGCCTGCTGCCGAACACCTTCCCCGAGCACCACAGCTGCAGCACAGCCGCTGGTGGCAGAGAGGGACTGCAGGGAGGATGGTGCAGCTGGGGTGCACATGTGTGCAGGGGATCAGAAGCATCCAGTGATGGTCTAACTCTGCTATTGCCCCTCATTGCTGCTTGCAAATCAGGCAGGTACCTCATCTGTGCCATCCACTGGAGATGGGGACTTCTGGGGAGCACAGAGCAGGTTTTCCAAACTCCTTGTCCAGGTGCACACAGCTGCACACGATCCCTGCACACTGGAAAGGGATTTCTGTTGGCTTTTTTGAATCTGTTCGTGTCCTCTCATGTGTGAGGCCGGTTGCACTAATTTTTCAGCATGACTTATTTTTCTTCCACTGTCTTGGTGCTGCACTGGCTGAACAGATGAATCAGACCATGCTGTTGTACCAGTCGAGAGCCAATGCTGTTTCAAGATATTATCTTATAGCCTGATCTTGAGCTGATTTTCCATCCAGCTGGTCCCTTGCCTCACACAGAGCTGCATATGGTACCAGGCAATATTTCTGTGATCAAGGAGAATCAGGAGATCAAGGAGAATCAGTCTATAACTGACTTGTTTATAGCTGCCTGCTGTCCAGTTTGGGTTGGGAGGGCTGTGATCTGTGCTCATATCTCAAGTGAGTTGTTTTCACAGAAGGCTCTGTAAAGCTCCATCATCCCAGGAGTTTCCTTGTGCTGCCTGGGCTGGGTTCCTGCCATGCACAGGAACATGACAAGACCCACAAAAATGGCTTTGGGTTAATTGCAGGAGGCAGCAGGATTTTCTAAAAGCCCTCCAGGCTCTGTCGGGTGTATCCAGCTTAGGAGTTCTGCAATAGCATAAATAGAGCAGCTTTTCTGTCCCTGGGATTTCCTGTCCCAGCTTCAATCAAGACCTTCCCATCTTCCCAGGACCCAGAAGGGTCATTTGTGGAGTTCCTCCAGCAGGCTCCATGGGCTCTCCCTCTGGCTCGTGCAGCTCCTTCTGCAGTAGAAATGTCTGTGGTCCCCACTGCTGCCTGGATGAAGATGCTACAGACTGTGACAGGGTCCAGAGTTGTTTGGAGCCAGTTTTGCATCCCTCCCTGTTGGTGTTGCAGAATGTGTTTGAGCTGCCAGCTGCAGGCTCTGTTCTCATGGTCATTTTTTCAGTAGGGCTGTCATACACATAGAGCTGGTGTCCCCTACATGTGCCAAGAGGGTTCTGGCTGCAGTTCTGTGCTGCCCACAGCCCCAGAGCTGCCCCCAGGACCATCAGTGACATTCAAAGTCTAAACACGCTGGCTGTGTGACAACATTCCTCATGGGAACTTCACTTTAGGGTTAGCATCAATAGCAATTTGGCACAACAGATGACAAACTTGATTTGCAAAATGAACAGCTTTTTCTCTTTAGAGTACCTCTTGGTTTGTCCCTAGAACCTTGCCAGTTTCTCCCCATCTCTCCTGTCTACCACAGCAAGTGCTGTCAGCACCCACTGGCTCCCCAGTCAGAGGTGTGGAACACTCATTACCTCCCACAGATCTTCATGTTGGCAACAAACAGTGGGTAACTCTCTGTTTACTCTCTAAAGCCAAGTCTACACCAGTGCAAGCCTGATGGAATCTGCAGCCAGGCAGGAGCTGCCACGGGCATCTTGAGCATCTGGAACTGTGGGGTTTTGGAGTCACATCCAAGCAGACCCATCCTCCCCACAGCCCTTGGGTGAAGCAAATGCCAGCTACTCCCATTTCAGTGCCAATCCTTCGCTGACAAAGGACACAGAGTTAGGATCCTGAAGCCATTTCCCAGGCATTGATTTCCTCTCAGCTTTACCTCCCCCAGTCTCCATGCCATGCTTTAAAAAGTCACCTCTGTCTATTCCAGGTGCATGACATAACAGCTTCAGATGGGCTGAGTGGAGTGGGGAATGCCCCTGCTCACCTCGTGGGGTTGAAACTGATGGCAGTCAGAAGTCACTCATCAAATGGCAAAGAACCATCCCTGTGTTCTCAGCTGTCAAAAGCTTTTCTGCACTTCTCCAAAATGTCACACAGGGTGGCTTCTCCAGCCTCTACCACTTCCAAGAGAGCCCTGGGGACACAGCTGTTCCCTCTGGTTTGCTTTTACTTGAGTGAGAGGTGGGGTGGTGACTAACTCGTGGCAAATGTCCCAATGGTGAATTAAATAGAACTGCCTAAGTTATGGGTTTTTGCCTAGGTTTGCCATCACAGAGGTAGAACGGGACCCATTTTGGTTTAAGTGTTTTATCCCAAGTGGCAGAACTCGCACACATTGTAATAAATTCATAATCATTTAATTGCAGCAGTCATTACTGCTGTGTTCACAGTAACTTTCATTTCTAAGTTCTTTGTAAAAATCCAGTCATTTCTATGGAAGGCAAGCAGACTGAAATGAGATGAGAAAGACAAGAACTGTTGGCAGTTCCTTCTAAGGGAGAAGTAAAAAAACCAAAAACTTCAACCCAGCAGGTGTGGTGAGACTTGCCATTAGAAAATCATACGAGGCTTGGTTTCTTCTTCTTGGAAGGATAAAGTGCTGAGACTTGGCTCTTTAGATCCTCCAGACTCAACCCTTTGAACATCAATATATTTCCTGAGGAGAATTTTCCCTGGAGGAATTCAAATTGGTAGGAAGCCGAATACAAACATTTAACAAAATAATCTCAAGGAAGGAGACGCTCTGGATGAGAGCACTGTTTGCACTCTGAGAGTGAGTCTGAAGCAGGGGAATCAGATTAAAAATAGACAAAATCAATCAGAAATTCAAAATGTGCAAGAAGTGCTGTCGAGAAGGCTCTCATGGTGTTAAAAGCCTGCTTGAAAAGCTCACTTAATCTTCAAACACCAACTTTCCCTGAGCCTGCACAATAGAGCAAATGGCAGCAGCCTGTGAGATGTGCATCTGTCAGCATCCCCTGCAGGTGGGTTCCATTTATAGAGCCTGTACCTGTCTGCCTCTGTTTATTTCCTAGCAGAGCTCTGGAGCATTTCAGCACTGCCCAAGTGAGCTGCCAAGAGTTTCAGCCACGCACCAGCACGTTACACTCAGCTGTAGACTTGAGAGTTACTGATTCCTGAATTTCTGGCTCTCTAAATACCATCTCCTTCCTCCTCCAACCCTGGCAGACAGAGCTGGGATGGCAGCAGTGAATGTCAGTATTTAAGGAGCTCGTCTTTGGTCTTACCACTCTCATTTCAGTTTGGAAAGGAGCCTTGGCTAGGAGGTTACACAGCCAGAATCAGGAACAGGGAGAGGCAGCTTCAATCCTTAGAAAAGCCTCTGATAAAATCCAGAATAAGAGTGAGATGTTACTGGCATCGAGAAGAAAAAATGTGGTTTATGGAGAGGGGATGAGGAAGGCTCTGTTTCCAGAAAGGGATGAGAAATGAGAGCAGTTGTGAGTAATTTTTTTTCCTGGCAGAATAAGAATGTGCAGCCTGAGGATGGCAAGACCTTGGAGCATGAGGATCACATGAAGAGTGAGTGGTAATAAAGAGGCCTCGCTGCAAAGACATGCAGGAAAAAACACAAAGAAGAAATGTAGAAAAGACTTTAAAAAAAGCCAAGGACTATTTGGATTTGGAGAAAGACTCCTTGCCTGAGCACTGTCCCTACTTAGAATGGAGTGCTGACAAAATTGCCACGTCCACTTGCTGAATCAATTTTAGCTTTGAAACCCACTTGCATCTGTTAGGATTTGGGAAAATCTTCCCTTTTTTTAGAAATAAATAGCTTCCTTTTTTTGTCATTTCACAGTCAGGAACAGGACAGGGTCAGTGTGACGCTGGTGGAAGGTGGGGAGCCACAGTGAGCTGATGGCACCACCTGCTTGTGGCTCCCTGACCTGGCCTGGAGGGTTTGGTGGCCTTGGGGTGAAGTAGATGGGGAGAGAAGGGGCAGGAGCTGCCTAAAAACTGCACATTTCACCTGCTTAATTTTATGTGCAGTGTGTAGTGCCCTTTCTGTTCAGGAGAGAAGAAAAAAAATAAAATATACAGTAATGAGTGTCTTTTCCCCTTTGCCTGCAGACCCCATCTGCAAGGACTGGAGCCTGGGAGCTCCAGCAGCACCAGCATGTTCAGGGTACTGGTAATACTGGGAAGAATTTAATCTGATTCTTAATCCATTCTGATAAGATCCCTCCTGACATTTTCAAGAATTATTTCTTCCTCCTCAGTGGCTTTTTTTTTCATTCCAAACATTCAGCATTTGGGAGGTAAGAAGGTGAAAGGGCAGAGTTTACTGCTTTCCTGAGCTCTGGAATTATCCCTTAGCCACTCACCAGGGGCAGGGAAAGCTCTATTAAAGAGTAATTTTTCTCTTAGGATTTTTATGCCAGAAGAGTTTCTGTGTATAATTGTCTCTGGCTTCTGCCACTCATTCAGCAGTGTTCTCCAGGTGTCTGTAAGGTCTTCTGCACTAAAAAACATGAAAGATTTCTAATCCAAATGCTGGAAATCTTTGAAATTGTTATCATTAATACCCACTTAAATCAAATGCTTGGCAACAGCCTAGAAAATCCTTTTATTTCAAATGCCATATCTTACTTCTTCAGTAGATAAATAACTGATTAGGCTTTCCCCAAAGTATTCAGGCTCTCTGGTAATAAAGCTCTGCAGCAAAACCAACCTGGCACCGCTGATAGTTTAGGGTTAGGAAAAGGGCAAAACAAATCAGATTCTTTAAATACCACAAACGAGCAAATCAGAGCCCAAGCCATTTTTCTCTTTGCAGGTCATCTTATTGAGACGTCTCCAGTTCAGAGCTGGAAACTGGATGGGACATTAAAAATAAAGTCCCTGTCAAGAGCAAAGCCAGAAGCACATCCTAATTGTTGCTGCCAGAGTATATCAAGGGAGCACATGAAAACCTTGAGGATAAAGGGAGACCCACCAGGACTGAAAGGCCACCTATTTGATGGTGGGATTAAAACACTCACAGGAATTTAGGGGGTGAATACATTAACCCTGAGGTGCAAAGGCCTGGAGAGCTTCTGCCCAGGGCACCCAGCCAGGATGAGAGGAGTCAGCCTTTAGCTCCATCAGGGGAGGTTTAGCTTGGACATTGGGAGGAATTGCTTCACACAAAGGGTGATCAGACATTGGAATGGGCTGCTCAAGGAGGTGGTGGAGACACCATCCTTAGAGGTGTTGAAGTACAGAATGAACATGGCATGGTTTCAAGGTGGTGTTGGGTCACAGGTTGGACTGGGTGACCTTTGGGATCTTTTCCAGCCTTATTGACTCAGTGATTCTGTGACCCAGCAGAGGATCAGCACCAACAGGCTCCCACATCTGGGATGGGGCCTACGGCACATGGAGCTGATTGGCCTCAGGGGGGTTTGGGGGAACCCGGCAGTGGAGCCCCCAAATCCCCGCTCCCCCTGGGACCCCAGGCCCCAGACTGCCCTTAGGCCACCCTTACACACACGGTGCCACAGGGGGTGTGTGGGGCATTGCCAGGGGAGGTTGCTGGAGCAGTCACTATGGATGGTTGCTAGGGACAGTTATTAGGGCAGTTACTAGGGATGGTTGTTAGGGTTGTTGCTAGGGATGGTTGTTAGGGTGGTTGCTAAGGACGGTTGTTAGAGCAGTTGCTAGGGACGGTTGCTAGGGTTGGTTGTTAGGGATGGTTGTTAGGGCGGTTGCTAGGGACGGTTGCTAGGGACGGTTGTTAGGGATGGTTGTTAGGGCGGTTGCTGGGGACNTGCTAGGGATGGTTGTTAGGGCGGTTGCTAGGGATGGTTGTTAGGGCGGTTGCTAGGGATGGTTGTTAGGGTGGTTGCTAGGGATGGTTGTTAGGGTGGTTGCCAGGGGTGATTGCCAGGGGCGGTTGCTAGGGACGGTTTTTAGGGAATGTTCCCGGGATGGTTGCTAGGGGTGGTTGCCGGGAGCGGTCGGTTGTTACGGACGGTTCCCGGGGATGATTCCCGGGGCAGTTGCCAGGAGCGGTCGGTTGTTACGGACGATTCCCGGGGCGGTTCCCGGGGATGATTCCCGGGGCGGCTGCCGGGATGCGGCCGGAAGCGCTTCCAGCGGGTGGAAGCAGTTCCGGGGCGGTGAGCGGGGCCGGGGCGCGGAGCGGAGCGGAGCAGAGCGGGCGGTGAGCGGGGCCGTGCCGGGTTCTGCGGGCAGGGCTGCCGGCGAGGGGCAGCGGTGGCTGCGGCATCGCCCCGGGAGGCGAGTGCAGAGCCAGGGGGGCCTCGCTGGTCCTGCCGAGGCCGGGCGGCACCGCGGGGGCTGGCCCGGGAGGGATGGAGGGATGGAGGGAAGAGGACGCCGGTTGCTGACTGAATTTTAACCAGAATTTGAAACGTTTTCTTTCACTGAAGTACAGACCTGGACAGGACCTTGAGAGGTCACCTATTGTTGTCTCCTGGTTCAAAGGCAGAATAATCTATACCCACGCCGCATCCCAGGCCAGTGCTTATCTCATCTGCTCTTCTGACTCACCCGTAGCAGGGATTCCACTGTCTCTATTCCAGTGGGTGGCAGTTGGAAATGTTTTCTGCCTTAAAATTCAAAATACCATTCTGTACGTCAGCAGAATGAAAACAGAATAATTAATTTTTGTAATTTATATACCTCTCCTTATAATATGTCACCAAGTGATATTTGCTTCTTGTGCAACAGCATGGAGTATTTGATTCTCAAATAATCAACTATTTGATTCTGAAATTTTTCAGTTGTAACTTTGCTGGAATTATATGCCAAGTTTACCATCCTTCTGGACTGGGTCACGTCTGCAGATTAAACAATCTCCTCCCAGCCTGAGAAATGCAGAGCCTGCTTTGGAGATAATTTCCAGGAGGCAAACTCAGCCTTACAAACTCAGTCACACCCAAGCTTTAGTGGTACAGAGAATTGTAACTATCAGTGAGCAGTGCTGATCCAGGGAATGCACACTGGGATCATCCAGGTCAGGAAAACCAAGCAGGGCAGTAATCACAGCAGAGTGTGATGGCATCTCAGACTAATTGGATTTCCCTTTGGGGACTTCCTGAGGCGTGCTCCAGCAATGCTGGCAGGAGAGTTCTCCCTCGTTGTAAAAATCCATTAGTCATTCACAGAATGAATTGACAACTCCATTAGCAGAAGATAAAGGGAGGAAGGAAGGATGGTCTCATGGCTGAGAAGCTTGGGACCCAGGAGATCAATATTTGACTCTGCCACAAACTACCTGTGTGACTGTTTTAAGTTATGTGGGGCTTGCTGTAACCAGCCACTAAAGCCACACTTAAATTTATACACATAACTCATTCCTCTGCCTTCAACAGCTCTACTTCTGTGTGGTTTTAGTAGCTGGGTTTGTACAGCATTTAAAACAACAAGGCTGTGAACACACAATGTCAGTAAAAATAAATAGTAATTACCTTGCATGTGTGAGCAACTTCAGGAAGAAATGTATTCTTGCTTATTAAGCTTTTCCCTTATTGTTTCATGAACATGGTTCATATTTTGTTTGTCTGCTCCTCACCCACAAATGGCCTAATACCAGCAGTTGAGGGCTATTTTTGTAGGCAGGTGACAAAAGACAAACACCCAAATTAAGCACAGCTTTCATTTTCCTTTTTGTTGTTGCTCCAGTAGATCAAGAGTATCTTCAAACCTCCACGAGGGAGTCTGTCATTTTTGGATAGCGGAAAGCACATGCCGGAAAGGATGATACAAAAAATTGCTCTTTTTTTTCCCCCTTGCAGTAACCAGGCCTCTTGAGAGCAGCAGAGGAGAAGGGTGCACTGACAATGGCTGCAGAGTTGGATTTCTCCCCACCTGAAATCCCTGAGCCCACGTTCATGGAGAACGTGCTGCGCTATGGACTCTTCTTTGGAGCCATTTTCCAGCTGATCTGTGTGCTCGCCATAATCCTGCCCGTGCCCAAGTCCCACAAGGCAGTAAGGAGTGCTCTTTGATATTGATATGGATGGGCAGAGTCTGAGAAAACTGTATGGGAGGGAATGTTGAGTAGCTAGTAGAGGCACAGCTGCCCCTGGGATTGATGGCAGTTGCATTGTTCATTCTCTTTCCTTCCCTCTGGCTTTCCCACCTCCAGCTTTTGTCTTAGATAGGAAAGTCAGGAACAAATACCTGAGCCAGGGTCTCTCTTAATATCAGTGAAAAAAGCTACCTGAAGCACTGACAGGGTGCTAAATGCATGTGCAGTTCCTGGCTGCAAGAGAAGTTTGTCCCAGCCCACATTGTCAGCCTGCTACTGATTTGCTGCATTAATTGCCAGGCAGGGCATCTCCTTTGCAGTACCTGCCTGTCAGAAAATGACTCTGGGCTTCAGTTTGTGTGTGATTTTTGGAAGCAAGATACAGGTGAAATTTCTAGTGTATCCTAAAGGTGAGGAAATCAGTTTTCAGGACTGACATCCTGTCCAGTGCCTGAGGGTCCTTTGATGCAGTTGGCACAGGAGAAGGTGAAAGGGAAAGGTTGAGGTGAGCTGTTCCTCTGGACTGAGGGATGTCCTGCATCTGCCTGGCTTTTCTCATTAAAAAGAAAAATGGTGCTGGGGACAGGTATTTCAGTGCTGCAAGGTGATCAGGCTGCAAGTTTGGTGCTTTGATACAGATGTCTGAGGGCATGTGGTGTATTTTCAGTAAAAGCTCAGCAAGGGGAGTTTTGTTTTGAGACTCTTTATTGCCATGTTTGGTCCATCCTGTGCAGAGGAAGCATGGGAATTTTCAGCCTGCTGGGGGAAGGGAACACCTCAGGGTGAGGTACAGGGTGAAGGATAAAGTTCATGACCCAATTTTTCCACCTTTTACTGCTGGTGTGATGTGATGTTGTCCTGCCACGGGTCATGCTCCCTCCTGCTTTTCCTGCCACAGGAGCTGCAGCTCCCAGCAGGGAGATGAACAGACAGTTGCTGGATATCAGGCAGTGGCATTGCAAGTCTTAGAATGCTAGAATCATTCAGGTTGGAAAAGACCTCTGAGGTCATTGAGTCCAACCTTTGCACTGTTACACTGCAGCCACCAGTGCCTGTCTGTCAGAGTCCATCATTTCCCCAGTACATTTTTGAGAAATTCCAGGTATCCCCATTGTTGAAAGCTGAATAGAATGAGATCTTTGGTCTGGAGTGGAAAACTGGAGACCAGCCCCCAGTTAAAATGATAAAGCTCAAGGACCTTTTACTGCCTACATTTGTAGCACGCCTTGATGTTTGCCTGCTGTAGTTTTTATTTTCTCCATATACAAACTGTCCTCTTGCTGTGCTGTCCATATGACTTGTTTACAAGACCACAGGCTGCCTCTCCAGATCTTGGGAATGATGCCTGAGTCTGGATATGATATTGAGGAACTTTGCTGTCTTGGAGCCTCAAACTTTGAAGTCTACCTTGGTTTGGACATTAGAAGGCAGCAGTGTTCACGTTATGGCAGCAGCACTGTGCATCCCTGAGTAATAACCAGCTCCCTGTGCACTGCTCACAGCCTTTGGAAGGCCAGCCAAGTCTCCTTCCTTGGAAAGCCACACAGATGTGAGCTGTAATAGCCCAGTAACTCGAGAGACGTTTGAACCAAGCTCTTTGATTAAAAGGATGCTGTCAGATGCTGCCTCCCCCTCCGTTATCTGCAGCTCTGGCTTGGAAGCTTGGAACTCACACGTCTTGCTCAGCCATTTTTTGTGTGTCCTTTTCCAGTTGGCACACTCAGGCTGAGAGAACCCAAGATGCTAAAGCAATATTTATACTCAAATGCATTTAATGAAACGAGGCAATCTGCATGTGTGTGCTTTCTCAGAGAGGAGACTGGCGCTGTTCCCTTGTGTTTTCACAAGATAACTACACTTTATTTGCCATGGCTGCAATATTATCTCTCATCTTCTCTGGAGGAAACAAGCATCACATCTCAGTATTTTGTTAGTCCAGGTGAAGAAAGCTTTGCCTGCAATTCCCTCCTTGGATTTTGGGCTTGGCTTAGAGGCTCTGAACTTTATATTCTTACTGCTGCTTTGGGGAGTATTTTTTTTGTCTTGCACATGATAGTGATTAATGTTTGGCAGAAATGCCTGCTGGCTGTTTCCATGCACCCTGGTGATTATATGTTATCTTTTCCTAATTCAAATAGTTTTCATTTGGTATTGATTTTCTTCTTGCCTTCAAAGTTTTTCTTCTCCAAAGCCTTAGATGCTTAAGCTTTTAATGGCAAAATTTTAGACGCTTAAGCTTTCAATGGCATCTCTGGTAACAAGCTGTTTCTGTGCAGAAACTCACACTCATCAAAAAGCACATGCAGAAGGAGCAGAGATGCTGCTGCTTGAGTCTCATTAAATGTGGCCTCAGTTTGACATCAGTGTGTTCCAACAGAGATACCCAGCACTTGTTTCCTCTGTCTTACACTCAAATCCCCCGAGCAACCTGTTAGCAAATGGGAAAAAAATATTTACTGACTGTTTCTTAATTGATTCTTGTAGGACTCAGACGGTTTTGAGCCTAAGAATTCAGAGACAGTGAAGAAGCCAAAGGCAACTGCTCCACAGATAAGCAAGAAACCCAAGAAGGAAACCAAAAAGAAACGATAGAGGTGTGACTGATGAGCCTCCAAAGACCAAATAACCACCTATAATCATGCTTCCTCAGAGACAACATCAAAGGCAACTAACTCTGTTAATGGTTTTCTGGCATTGCCATCTTTTACTTTTCAGGGGCAAGGGAGAAGAAACTTAGAAGAGTGGAAGGGTTGGGATTCTGCCATAGATTTCTTACAAGCAAAGAGAACTTCACATATCCAGCACTTCATTTGACTTGATTAATGTGTCAGTCACCATTAAGGTGACTTCTTCCAGTTCTGATGGGTAGAGAGGGCTGTTGTTCTGGCTCCTCCATGCTGGCTGGGATTTGTAGTAAAGTCCCTGTGGAAAGTGGAGCATGGGTTTGCTGCTTTGGATACCGGTTTGTGTTGTGTTTTTTGAAGGCAGAGGGATCAAATGGATCAAGAGCACCACGCTACACAGCTTTGTATTCATCTCTGTTGTCATCTAGTCTGAAATACATGGCTGCATTTTATGGCTTAATCATAATGCCTTTGTCATATTCTTTAATTCTTTAGGTAATAACTCACCAGATTCCAGACTAGTGGAGATGAAAGCTTTCATTTCCCCAGCGTGGCTGCCTCTTGCTCCCCACCCATGCACTCTTCCTTTCCATTCCCACCTTTGAAAGCAGGTCCATTCCAGGGAACTGAGCCTGTGGTGGGGATTGCAACAACTACAAGAATCAGGAAACAATTTGACTCTGCAAAGTAGAGAATTTAGTGCCTGTGCTAGTGGAGCTGTTCTTGGAAACTTGGGAAGACCAGGCAGTGTGTGCTGGAGAAAGCTGCTGAGGTGGGAGTGTGGGAATGGGGCAGTGGTGGTGGATCAGCCAGCACTGCCTCTCTGTGCCATGGATGAACCCTCCTGCCAGCTGCCTGATCCCTGACCATGGGCCCTCTTTCAACACAGCTGGGTTTCATTGCACTTGCAAATTCCCTCCCAGCCTTCCCTGCCACAGTCTGCTCCATCTCCTCTGGCTGAATTCCTCCAGAGGGTAAATACGTTCTCAGCCTGAGGAGATGTGGGATTTTAAGATCCAAGGGGTGGCAGGCAGGCTGTGTACCATGGCAGGAGACACAGACACTGTGCTCCTTCAGGCTCTGGCTCTCCAGGCCCAGGGACCATCCAGCATTGGATTTAAATATGGCTAGACAGGACTGGAAGGAGATAGGTGGTGACGTAGCCACAGAGTCTCTGTGGGGCAGCTCGAGCTTCCTGATGCCAGCTCACATCTTGGTTTGTTTGATCAGGAGTGAGTCAATGGGAGGAGAACCTGCTCTCTGAGGCGCACCCAGGGTTCAGAGTGGCTTTGAAGGAAGGGTTCTCCCTGGCAGGGCTGCAAGTCTGTGATCCTCTTTGCATACACAGGCTCCCATCCTCGAGTCACAGGTGCCTGGTGAGCCCAGGTGTGTTCTTTGACAGGAGGGGAACAGCACATTTACAGAACCCATCAGTGCTGGGAACAACCACGTCCTCTGCTCGCTCTTGCTTTTGGTGGGGGTGACAGATGGATCCCAGGACCAGTGTGACTTCCCTGCTCCAGGTTCTCTGATGCTCTTAGCCAGAATGCTGACACCAAGTTGCACTTCTTAAAATCCAGCTTAGAGTTCTGCTTCAAATTCTGCTTTTTAAAAAAAAAGTTTTGAGCTACATGAAGGCAATACCAGGAGGACAGAACAAAGCATAGGAGACACAAGCACTCTAAAGTTGCTTTAAGTTCTCAGTACAAAGAAATATTACAAGAAGTTCCCACACAAATAACAAAAACCAGTGTTGTGCCTTGTGTTTCCATGATAGACCTGTGCTCTGTCTCTGATCTGCAGGGCAGAGAAAAGCCTTGAGTAGGTACTGCAGATCACTCTTTCCATTTTAATACATGAGGATGGTTTTATGTAAATTCCAGCTTTCTGCAGGTTACCTGAAGCAGGGGGTTAATCCTTTAATGGAATCACAGGACACACATTATCCAAAATACAGAGTCATTTCTGCAGCTCAGAGCCAGTTAGCAGTGGGCACTGTGTGGCTGTTACCTGAAATAGCAGCTACTACATCAATGTCCACATCCAGCTATTTGCAGGCTGCCTCACTCATTGCTCAGTAGAAATCATGGATGTTGGGGTTTGGTTTTGTTGGAGGGAAGAGGGGTGAAGATAAATTCCCCAGTCTGTTCCTGACAGCTTTATACCTGTTTGAATGCTCTTGTTTGCTGAATTTAGAGTATGTAGAGATTATCAATAACCCATGTATTTTAGTTTATATTGAAATGTGTAATAAATACCATCAGAATCTTTGTTTAAAAAGAAATCTGTGTTTAAAGTTGTGCTGCCTGTTATCTCATGTTCACTGTGAAAGCTGCCAGAACTCCCAGACTATAGGAACACAGGGACATAAATAACCTATTCATTAAAATGATCCATTAAGGGAAATCCTTTCAGATCCTTTAATCTGTGAGAAATTGGTTAGTTAATACTGTCAGGCATGTGTGCATCTGTATCTGTGTTTGACTTACAAGTAGCAAACAATCTCCCAACACAGCTTCACCCTCCTGCAAGGAAGGAGGAAACCATCCAGTGACTAAATCAATTTGCCCCCCATGAGAGGTTTTTGGCTTCAAGAGCCCCCATGAAGGTAGCCCTAATAAAGGCATCATTTGTTAATAATGCAAGCAGGGGATTAGGTGGGGATTCAGAAGGCTGGTAAAAGGGATTTCCAGGAGCCCCTGGGTGTGCAGCTGGAGCTCAGGTTTGCATGGCTGGAGTGTGGGGCTGTCTGGTGGCTCTTCTTGGCTGCAGTGAGGCCAACGTGGTAGCCAAGCTCTGGCAAGTGTTTGTTGGTTCTTGGTAGCCAAGCTCTGGCAAGTGTCAGCTGGTTCTCTCACCAGGAAACCAAAACAGAGAGAAGGACCAGTGTGGCGACTCCTTTAATTTTCAAGCACTTTTCTCCGGGCTGTTTTGTAATTAACATCCCAAAGGGAGCTGAAGACCTCATTAAGTCAATTTTATTGAAGGGGAGGTTTTCAAAGGTCTGTCTCCAGGTACCTGCCATAGGCAGCACCTCTGCAGCCACGCCTTGCTCTGCCACCCAAAGCCAGGAGCTGGCTGAGGGCTGCATCTCCTCTGCCAATGCGTGTGTCACAGAGTTCCTGTCCCTCAGCACGACATGCCTCAGCTCTGAAGAAACATGAGAGCTGGGAGTTCTTTTTTTTGACACATTGATGCATCTCTGGCTCTCTGGCCACGCTCATCTCGGGAGCTGTGGCCATTGCTGTCCCCTGGAGCTGTGGCCATTGCTGTCCCCTGGAGCTGTCCCACGCTGACAATGCATCCTTGTGCTCCCCCAGTGCCAGCAGAACAATCCCTTCAGACGGGCTAATAAGTAGCTCGTGACTGGAGTTCCAGTTCACATAGTTCAATTAAATCCCTGTTAATCTTGTTCAGACCTAATTTACTTTCATTCCCATACACATGCTCTGCTTCAGAGAGATTCTGGTGAGGTTCCCTGCTGACAGGACTGGAGAGCCCGAGGCCCTGAGCCCCACCAGGCTCTGGTGTTTGCAGAGCAGCCCCCTTGTCGAGTCAATAAGCTCAGATTATTTCCCAGCCTGTCATGAAGAAGGAAAATACTCCTTCAGAGCCTGGGTTTAGGGAGGGTCAGGCTATCTGGCAATGCTTGAGATGATAAGGAAGCTCAGCATCTGTTTGCCAGGGCACTGCTCAACCATTCCCCTGTGTGCCTGTGTTAGTTTTTGGACAGCTGGGAGCTGGGGTGCTGGACTTCCCTCCTGGGAGCATCTCTGCCACGCTGATACTTCTTTCAGGCAGAAGTTGTGTTATTCACAGACTGTGGCCTGCAGGGATTGAGATGACTATATTGATTTAGTTGTTTGTTTTTTAATCTCATGAGGCATCAGAGACTGACTGCAGTGAGAAAATGGGATGATGAATGGAGAGTGCTGGAGTACAGAGCATTGCTGTGTGTCTGATGATTAGCTTGATTGCTGGCCTTGGCACTGGGAAAGGACCTGACCCTCCTCTTCCTCATGCAACCATGAGGGATGATTTGTTTGGGAAGCATTCCCTTTCTCCCCAGCCACAGACGTGGGCTGTAATCAGTGTTTGCGTTCCTCCTGCAGTTGACAGTCACTGCAGGTCCAAAGTCCAGCTCTTCTTTGGCAGTTTGTGGCTTTTGATCAGTGGTTTGTGGGGGTGTTTTCTGGCTTTTGGTACCCAGGCCACTGTGCAGGAGCTGCTCCAAATGTCTCTTGCTTGGGGCTGACAATTGCAGGGCAGTGAAATCGGCTTCCTGCCTCTCCCTTGAAATCCAGCTGATTTTCCCATTTCATGATGTTTCTTCCCACTTTGTGGCTTTTCTGTCACCATAAATCACCCCCATGGCCCCTCTTGTTGCTTCCAGCCTGTAGAGTCACATCCACTGCAGTTGTTCTGTCCTTGCAGATCCATTTTACCTGCCAGTGACAGTGGGCATTACCTGCTCTTATCAAGGACTGATACAAAGAAGGAACAAGATGCAGGAGCACCCAGGATGGAGAAAGGTGTCCCTTTGTAATCTTTGGCGGTGATTTTTTCAGCCAGGAGATGTAACAGCCAGGGAAGGAATTTTCCCTGCCTTGGGAGCCCTGGGCGCACCCGGCCAGCTGTGCCAAGCACATCATCCCTCTAAGCCATGAGGAGCCAAACCCATCACCCACCACACTTCTGAGCTCGTGATGAGTGAGTGCTGTGGTGCTGCCTGTGCTCCACACCACCCCTTCAGATCCTGCTCCTCACCAGCACGCACAGGATTTGTCTTGTGCAATCCCAAACCTCTCGCAGAGCTCACTTCCCTCCTCACAGCTTCCCTGGTTTCATTTACTGCCTGCAGGCCCCAGTGTGGCTTTGATGCCCCTTGCACCCTGCTTGCCACCCCTGGGAAAGCACAGTCCAGGACTCAGCGATGTAGAGCAGGGGGATGGAGCACAGAGGCTCACAGGCTCCTCCATGGTTTCAGTCCAGCCTTTCTGGCTGGTGGGCACAAGGTGAACCTGCTTTGGGTCACATCTGCTCTGCTTTTTTAAAAACATCTGTTGCGTGGCTCATGTCTCCTGTTGTACAAGAGGAGCTCAGCCCCAAATGGGGGAGCTGTGGGTGGAAGGGTTGAAGGGCTCTCACTTCTCCCCCATCTCCAGCTCCAGGCAAGGAGCTGTGTCCTCAGCACCATGCTCTACTGGAAGTCCCATTTGCACAGCATTCCTTTTGTGTGAAACCTGCACCCTGGACATCTCCATGTTTCTTGCCAGAGGCTGTCCCAGCCTCTGAGCTGCCACTGCTGTGTCAAGTTCAGCCAGTCCCAGTGCATGGACTGGGGCCATGGAAGGCATCAGCAATGGCCTGAGACATCTCATGTCTTGCCCAAGCTACAACCCAGGTATCCCAGCCTCCAAGGCTTGTTCCTGCTGCCTTCCCTTTGGCTGCTTCTGCAAAAGCCATCCCAGGCTTATAAATTCACCTTGCCATGTGCCAAAGTCCAGAGTACGGCCGGCACCGTTCAGCTCTCACAGACAAAGCCGCTCCCGCTGCTCCAGGGATCAGCTCCAGACGTTTCCTGCTGTTATTTGTGTCTCAGCTCTGGCTGCACAGGCAGGAGCCGTGCTGGAGCTGTGCTGCTGGTGTGGAGCTTGTGGGGTCACATCCCTCTGGCTCTCCCAGGGCAGCTCTTGTCCATCACTGGGTGAGCCCAGGCTGAAGCTGAAGGGCCAGGCTGTGGCTGCTGGGGTCTGTGCAGGAGAGAATCCTCATGGCTGGGCCTCCACAGAGCAGCTGCTTGTGATGCTGTGGTGGCTCCTTTGGTGAAGCAGATATCCCCCAGTGTCAGGTCTGGGCAGGAGGAGCAGATTTTGAGAGAAGCTGCAAGCTATTCTCATCCCTACCTCTCCCCTCACTGAACTTGTTGAACTGAGCTCAGATCCAAACATCATCTGGTTTAAGTTTTTCAGATTCAGACTTTGGCCTCCTTCGCCCATCCCTCGCTTGAAGGACCAAGACTGGATGATTAAGGGGAAACACCCTCGTGTCTGCTCCAGCTCTGCTTGCTCAGGCTGCAGGCAGGCCAGCAAGCAGCTGGGTGCTGGCAGGCAGGGAACCTCCCAGCCCTGGAGCAGGGTCTCCTGGATGTGACTACCAGAGCTCTGCACCAGCCAGCCATCCTCTACTACCAAATCAAGCCAGAAGCAGGGCTATAAATCTCATCTGGATGAGCTTCCTGGAGTTTTCTGAACTGCTCTTTTCTATGGATACCAAGACTGGCCAAAAAGCAGAATTTCCATACTGAGAGATGCCAGCATGTTGTGTGTGGCTTTCACGCTGAGCTGAGGCAAGAAGCAAAAAGGGATTTTTGCCCACATGAGCTATTCCAAGATACTTAATTCAGATTGTATCAAAGCATATTTTATCAGTCAGAAACCTGACAGGAAATGTTGTGCCTTTATTGACCATGCAGATAATTTCAGCCCACAGCTGTTGAACTCAGTGCCTCCTTATTAAATATTTGCATGCCACCGAGTCAGTGGTTTCCCCACAGCCCTTTCCCCCAGGGAATTTTGCAATGACACTTCCTGGCTGGGGCTAAGAGCCCCTTTTACACAGCAGATTGTCACCACACTGAGGGACACAACAGCTCCTGAGCCCTCCTGGTAATTTCTTTTCAGCTGCCCCTTTTTATCCTACAACCTGCAGGATGGTGACGATTGCTGCCCGGCTCCTGCAGCCCTGATGCTCAGTGTGGGAGAGAATGGCCAGAATGAGCATTTCTAGCATGAAATATTGCCAAATGGCTCGTGCTGCAGGGGTTATTCTGGTCAATCCCCCTCAGTAAATCAGCTCCTGAGCCTGAAACTGCAGCTTCCCTAACAGGGCTGATGGTGCTGATCATTTCCCATCTCACACTCACTCTTTGCAGGGCTGTAAAACTCAATGATCGTAAAATCTCAGGGCAAGAGCTGTGGCTGCCTCTCTCTCTGTCCAGCACCTCAAACACAACCATTACATTATTAATAGTAATAATTCCTGCAACTATATTTGGAATTTGCAGTGAACAAAGTGCAGCCTCAGGAACAGAATCCAATAGACAAAACTTATTCAAGGGTGCCAAGGGGATGCTTAAAAATAAAGCTGGCTGGAGATGAATAGATGTTTTGTTGTAAATCCACAGTTCCTTTGGGGAGGTCAGGGCTCGGATCAAACACTGGACCCAACAAGCACCCTCTTATCTCACAGGAGGATTTCAGGAGCCCCGTGGAGCAGTTTGATCTGCACACCTGGAGGGGGAAGGAGCCACGTACTTACTTACTTACTCATGAGCATGACAGCATCTGCCCACAGTAACTCTCATTCTTCTTGTTCCTGATGAAACTCGCATAAAGGTCAGCAAGAAAAACGCAGAAATACCTGAGCATGTCTTCATTTCTTTTTAAAGTATCATTTAAAGATGTGCTGTAATAAGCGAGCCACTGGAAACACTCAGTGCTACTGTTGTTCAAATTGAAAGTACCTGGTTTTCAGTTTCTGTAACCCTCTTCCTCTCTCTCTGGGGTGGGTTTTATCAGCACTATTTAAAAGTGAAGGATCATATCAAGAAAATAAGTTTCGGACGAGAGACTGAAGTTCCTGGTTGGGTGAAAAAAAGTAGCAATTTGCATTAGACTGCTTCAAGATAAATATTTTGAGTGAGGCAGGAGGCAAAGGGAAGTGAGTGGCCAGGGGGTGTCTGTCAGGCTCCGGACCTCATGTCTGAGCCAGGAGTGTCCTGAGGTGTGCTGGGCTGCTTAAATGGCCTTAAATTGCAGTATCACCAGCACTGCATGTTCAGTGTCAGCCCTGTGTGGGCACATTCCAGCATCTGAGCCCAAAAGATAAGAGTCTGCGTTTCGAGAGTGTCTGTTTGTAATTTTAGATTTGCACATTGGCATCAGTTTAGAAGAAGAAGGAGAAGAAGAGATTGTGTCGTGGATTTGATGTTGAAAGGCACAGTGCTGTGGGTGTTTGCCTTCCAGGCATGGGCCGGCACCGCCAGAGATGGGAACTCCGATTGGGAAGGACAGCCTGGAGAAAACGAGTTGATTGCAAAAGAGAAAAACAAAATACAAATATTTATAAGTCATAATTGCATCTTAGATTTGGGTCTGGATCCAGTAGAGGCTGAGTCATCCTCACCAGCTCACCCGGGGCTGGAGCCAGGTCCCCGCTCTCCCGGGGTGTTCTCCCCTCCGGCAGCGCTCCAGGCCGGCAGGGCAGCTGCTCCTGGGACAGGGAGGGACAGGGGAGTGTCCCTGTGTCCCTGTGCAGCACAGCAGGGAGAAGGTGTGGGGCTCCCCAGGCATTGGTGTGACCCCCTCTTTTCCCTGAGGATGGGTGAGCAGGGACTGCCCCACACTACCGGCTCAATTCCTACATCCCACATCGGATGAAGATTCCTTCTCTCCACATCCCCACGCCAGCCGAATAGCAGGGGGGGGTGGGCTAAGAATTAACATCCCCCGAGCCTCGGAACAAACCGGGATGCTCCGGCACGGAGCAGGCAGGACTGGCCCCCCCAGACCACACACGGCACGGGTGTCCGGGGAGCCCGGCTGGCCTCGCCCAGCCGTGTGAGGGAACCGAGAGGGAAAAGCGGCTCCTGCTCGGCTGGAGGGACCTTATCAGCGTCGGCTCCTCCCAGGGAAGGGCCCCTCACAATGTGCTGGCCACGGGTGATGGATCGGCGCGTGCATGACTCCTTGTTCCTGGTGACTCATGGATTCGCTGGCCTTCGCCAGTGTCATGGGAAATATTTTTTTAATAACTCAAAAGGCGGGGGGGAGTGGGAAACAGAAAGAAAAACTCCACTACACAGTGGAGTTTTTAAGTTCTTTAAAACTTGTTAACTTCCCAAATCGTTTCTAAAGTGTCAGATCTTGCTCTGAGTAAAGGGAGGGTTTTCGGAAAACCCCCGCCGAGTGGCCGCAGGGTTATTCGGAGGGGTGGGCACGGATGGCAGAGGTGGAAATACAAGGGTCACTGGAGCTGGCCGGCAGCCGAGCGCGCCAGATAAAAGAGCTAAATGGGGGTTTAAGGAGTGGACTGCTTCACCCCCTTTCTTCCTGGAAGGATAATGTGACAGGGAACACTTCAGTGGATCGCCAGTGGGGGAGGTGGGAGGGCTGCCAGCGCCGCTGAGCTGGTCGGGCAGCCCCGACGGGCTGGGTGCAGGCACCGGGGCACCGGCTGAGCCCGGAGCCCGTGTGTGCACCCCGACACCGCTCTGTGCCAGGGCAAAGCGGGGCATTGCCCACCTCCTGCTGCTGCTGAAAGGGGAGGGTGCTGAGGAGCAAGGGGAGGGATGGGTGGAACTGTCCCTTGTGCCCACCTGCCTGAGCGGAACTCGGGGACACACACACACACCTGAGGGAGTGATGCTGCCCGCTGGGGACTGGGCCCCCCAGGAACACCCGCAGCTCCGCTCTGCCTTGTTCTGGAGGCCGGCACCGGCTGTAGGGCGGCCGGGGGTGGGGGGTGTTAACCCATAAACGGGATAGATGCCCCCGCGGAGCACAGGCACCGCTGCGTGCCTGTCCTGCCTCCCAAGGGCCCCGCAAAGTTCCCCGGGTTCCCAGGGAGGCCCAGGACGTGGTTTATCTTTGCCTGCTTTTCCATCTGAAGTTTTGCCTCCTTCTGACTTCACAGAAGGGCGAACGCGGGTTGCAGCCCTCTGGGAAGGCGAGGTGTCCCTCCTGGGGATGGGCAGGTAGAGAACCTGACAAAACAGCATTTCCCCTGCAATTCGCCGTGTGTTAGAGCTGTTGAATAAAGCGAACCGCAACCCAGCCTCCTGCAAATCACTTTTGTGTTACCAGCTCCGGCTTCCAGGTAACACACGAAGCCAGCCCGCGGGAGCGAGCAGCGCGGGGCTCGGGTGGGAGCACCCCCAGCCCCTCACCCGCGGGGCGACGCGCCCCGAGGACCGCGGCCGCCGCTCCCACGCGTGTCCCCGGCGCGACCAGGCG
>VZTZ01047235.1:536454-583448 GCA_013400955.1 Drymodes brunneopygia | reverse complement strand
AAGTGCCCGTAGTGGCGTGAGCTGGTTGTGGGTCCGGTCGGGGATGCTGGCAATTCGGCAAGGAGGCGATGGGTCCAGCCGAGGATGCCCAGGCTGCCGTGGGGCAGCTGTGGGTCCAGTAGCGTGGGATAGCCGCAGCCCGGAGAACTGGCTGCGGGTCCCCACAAGGATGCTGGCGGTCTGGCGCCGGGTGTCGGTGGGGCGGCTGTGGGTCCAGCGGGACGCCTTGGTCTGGTGGGTCAGCCGTGGGTCCGGCTGGGGGTGTCACTGCTCGGCGGGGCAGAGCTGGGGACGCGGGGGGTCCGGCGGGGCGGCCCCGCCTGCCTGCGACTCCCCTTTGTTGTGCTCAGGGGCTGTGGGGGACCCCCGGGAGCGCAGGGCGGGGACAGCCGGGCTGTATGTAGGCCAGGACATGAAATATTCATCGCCCCCCTGCTTTGATGTCTCGTGATCCGCTTCCCTTGTCGTGTTTGTTCACCGGTGATTCTGGGGCCAGTGTCCAGCCCTGGTGGACGTGTCAAGTCGTGCCTCTCGCCGTGCCTCTCGCCGTGCCTCTCGCCGTGCCCCTTGCCGTGCCCGGCTGGCTCAGCTGCTGAGCGGCTGCAGAGCCCCGGCTTCTCCGATTAAAGACTTCATTCCGTCGGGACGTTCCCCGTTGCAGCCTGGACGATCCAACCCCCGTGTGTGGCTGCAAGTGGTGGCAGTGGTGTGTCCCCACTGTCACAGTCCCCAGTGCCATGGAAGAGCATCGTGGGGTTTGCCCTGAGCCACACTGGGGTCAGGATGAGGTTTTATGCTGCTCACTGCCCAGACAGTCTGTGCTGCATCCTGGGGCCACTTGGGATGGACACAGGAGGCAACCTGCAGGGGGGAGGCCACTGCACAGGGCTGTGTGCATGGGGACAGCTGTGGCAGGGGGCTGGCATCCTGTGGTGCTGATCCTGGCTTCGTCCTCTCTGATGTTGGGCATCATGTCAGGGAGCTCTGCAGCCTCGTGTGAGTCCTGCTGGACTGTGTGGGGATCTGCTGCATCTCCCTGTGTTTTGCTGGCCCTGCACAGTGCACTCCTCACCCTGGTGGCTCAGCCCTGGCCTTGGTGACAGGAAGTGACCCTGGTCCTGGTCCTGGTCCCAGAGATGCTGAGCAGCAGTAAAGATTGTAGGTGGCAGGGAGCAGGTTGTGCTGCCCTGTGTGTGCCATATCCATCCTCCTGGCTCCCCAGAAGTGATGCAGTGGAAGGGACATGATGTGACATGCAGCCAGGGGGTCCCTCAAGACAGGATCCACTGCACTGTGGCATTAGGAGCTGGGAACAGAGGAGGGTGCAGAGCACAGGTTTCCCTGAGGTGAGCTCCTGCCTGTGCAGCAGGGACAGGGACAGGATAGCACATACACAGCAGCTCTCTATCAAACTGCATGAATGTGGCAACAAAAGACTTGATTTCTCTTTCTCCTGCCTGGCTGGTGCTCCCAGGGAAGGAGGTGCTGGGGGTCTTTGTTGCTCTCCTCTCAGCTGAGGAGATACCCACTGCCAGCATGACCAGTGCGAGAACCGAGTGGTGACAAACCTTCCCAAGACCCAGCCATCAATGATGGGAACCCCTTTGTCCCTGGCAGGCTTGGAGAACCCCCTCAGAATGCAGTGGCTCGACACGTGCCCAGGCCCCCTGTGTAGCAGGTGTTGGTCAGACAGTCACAGGGCTGCCCAGGAAGGTGTGAGGAAGGGGATGTGCAGGAAGACATCAGCAATCTTGCACTTTGAAGCAATATCATTTCTGTCATTTTCACTGTTGGGCTGCTCCTGACAACTTTGCCATAGAGTTTGATCCTGGCTTACCTGGGCTAAGCCATCAGCTTTGGCTGGCTCGGGATGCAGCCAGAGCAAAGCCTTGGCACTCGGTGTGTGAGGCGAGGCTCGTGTGCTGGCTCCCCGGGGAGCTGTGTCTCTGTAATCATTAGCCACTTAATGCTTATATATCAGGAAGGAACGCCTTTGCTTAGGAGATCGAGGGTCAATTCTCACTTCCAAGCTTTGACCTGGGAGCAGCAGGGCAGGGGCTCCTCCAAACACCTCCTGGCTTTGCCAAAACAGCCCAAGACAGGGTTATTTATGGGGATGAAGCAGCAGCAGGAGGGAAGTCCAATGTTCCCTGTCTGGATCGTTAGTGGCCTTGCAGTGCTCCCTGTGATGGAGATGCCCTAATGATAGCTCTGCCCTTTAATGACTTTGTGCCAGAGTGATGGAAAATCATGGAGGTTCCACGGGGAGGCAGAAAGGGCCATCCCAGCCCTTTCTCCTGGCTAGGGAGCTGGGGAATGAGACGAGGAGAGCGCTGTGGTGGGTGACCAGTCCGGAGGCTCTGCTGCAGAGACAGGAGGGTCCTCTCCTGCCTTGGTGGCACAGTGGGGCCATCAGCGATCCTGAGACAGGGATGGCCTTTAGCAGCATGGGCAGCTCCTGTGAAGCAGCATCATTTCATTGGAGTCACTGAGGAAAGAAGGGGATGGACCATGGGGCTCCCACACCTCCAAAATCCCATCTGCCTTTCCCTGTTACTGGTGCAGGATCCTGCCTGGCCTTTGAAATCATCACAGAACTAAACTCTTACCTAATGAGACCTGAAGGACTTGGTCCCCAACCTCTCACTTAAACAACCAGCAAATGCCTGTAAGATCTTCAAAGAGAAGAGGTAGGAGTGAGCAAGCAGCTTGCACCTCCTCCCAGCATGTCTGAGGGGGGGTGGAACCCACGAGCATCCCTGGGACAAAGCACTGGACTCCTGGCACGGCTGTGGGAAATTGGAAAGCCTATCTGAAGCGCTATTGTTTCCTGTGCTGTCTATTTTGCAGCTCGGTTTCCAACTTGTTTCTTTATCTCTTGGAACAATTTCCCATCTGAGCTCAGTTCCGCAGTGCTCTGCATCTCGCTCCGAAGCCCGCCTGGAGATGTGTCCAGCATGCATCCCATCAGAAAGGGCCTTGTCAGACAGCAGCACATCCCTGCACTGCTCCCTGCAGAAGGAAGCCTTTAATCCCATGCCCGGAGAGCAGCTCGGACCTCTGGATGGAAATAACCATCCATGCATGGCTGTTCCTGGGACAGGAGCGCGGGTTGTCACTGTTTCCAGTCCAAGCTCCTCTTCCCGACCGCCTGTAGCTGTGGGTGGTGCAGTCCAGCTCCCTGGGGTTCATGTCTTGCTGAAGTTTCCACCCATCAGCAAAAAACATGCCATGTGTCACGGGGCTGTTTTAAAGCCTCTGGTTCCTCATCGCTGAAATGGGCAGCAAACTGGGAGATAGTCCAGTATATCACAGAATCGTGGGGTGCTTTGAGTTGGAAGGGACTTCAAAGCTCATCTAGTTCCATTCCCCTGATCATCCAGTTCCAGACTTGCCCAGAGTGTGCTAAGGAGGGGCAGCCAGGCCCCCAGCTCAGTCCCAGGTTGTCACAGTGACCTCGGCCCTGGCCGTGTTGGGAACCGGAGCTGCTGTGCACATGGCTCTGCACACGCGCGCCTCGCAAAGAAAACCCTGAAACAGATTTCAGGAAGAAATGTGGTTTGAACCTGGGCCAGGAACCAGGACCTGCAAATCTGCGTGTTGCGCTGACTTCCCTTCAGGCTATGGATCTGCTGGCTGCTCTCGCTGGGGAGCAGGGAGGGGTTTTTGAGGGCTGGGGGCTGGTCGAGCTGCGGGGACATTGGCTGCTGGGCAAGGTGAGGCTGGTCACTGATTTTAACTCAGCCCTTAAAAAAATCTGCCTGAGCCCCTTGACTCCATGTAGTCTCAGTGGGCATGGCATGTGGGATTGGTGGGCTTGTCTGGAGAAATGTGGGGAGCAGAACTGCCTGGGTGTTAAAGGCAAAAAAATAAGAAATGGAGCCCATGCATAGTGAGCCTGCCCTCACCTCACAGCGGTGGGCCCTGTGCCAGGGGGACACTGGGATGGCTTTGGGGTCTGCAGCCAAGGGGGATGTGTGATGCGGGGACATTTGTGACTTGGACTGTGCTGTGGTTCTTTCCCTGTGCTGCAAGACTCAGAGGCTGGCCCTGAATTTCCCAGCCCATGGTTGACCTGTTGGGGTCTCACCCCTGTGACTCTGAGGTTCTGGCTGCTCCTGAGCCCCCTGTGCTGAGGATGGATGGATGGATGGATGGATGGATGGATGGATGGAAACTTGACTGCATGCTGTGAAAACAGCTTCCACCCAGCGCAGCTGCTCCCATCCTTCCTGACTGTGCTTGCCAATCTTGGCCACCAAAAACCTGGGCAATGAGGGTAAAAGCCCATTGCTGCATTGCCCCCTCCACCATGGTTAGCAAGTTCAGCCTGTCCTGAGCAATCTGTCCCCCTTCCCATGCTGCACACCAATTTGGGGGCAGCATGACAGGGTCAGGTCAGTGCTAAATTGATCCTAAAAATATCTCACCTTGGGGCACCCTTTAGCAGTAATTTGGGGTTGGAGATGTAGCGCTGTGTCTGGGTTTCACTTCTCAACCTTGTTTCCCACTGCGTTCCTCAGTTTCCCCCAGGAGCACCTGAGAAGCTGCCATTGGTGAGGTTTTACACAAAGTGTGTGCCTCAGTTTCCCCCTTTCCCAGCCCCAGTTGCACTGCCCTACCCCATGCACACACCACAGGTAAAGCCTCGCCTTAGGCAGGGCAAATAGAACCTGATCTCCACGAAGCACAACCACCTTCCTCATCCTCAGCTGCAGCTGCAGCCAGTGCCAGCAGCAGTGGGGTTGGGCACTGCTCTCCCTGGGCTTCTGATGTTCCCGGGTGGAAGCGTGTGCTTGCTGACTTATGCAAAAAAAAAACTACACAAAAAAGGCTGTTGGAGTCACTCCCTGCTCAGACGGGCCCTTTCCTTCCCCTGCCCATTGGGCAACTGCTGCTGGGGCCCTGCTGTGCTGGGAAGGGGATTGGGAATCCTCAGCACAGCACCTGGCAGGGAGGGTGACATGGGATCAGGGAGGATGACATGGGATCAGGAAGGGTGCAGATGTAGCTGCAAAAGTCACTGTGACCAGGATGAGTCCAGTGGCCAAAGACACCATGAGCAGTTGAGTTTGGAAGTGTGTGGGGTGGGAAGGCTCAGGCTGCTGGGCCTGGTGTGTGTGGCTGGGGCTGGGCAAGGAGGGCAGCTGCCTGCCCACCTGGCTGCCTGCACAGGTGCAGGTGTGTGTGGGGGTGTGCATGTGTGTGTACACACTCCCCTGAGCCCTCTGGGTGCTCTGGGGGTGGGCACAGCTCTCATACTCCCATGCTGTGGTCCAGGGGAGCTGTGCTGAAGGCACCGTGAGCCACAGGTGATGGGAAGCAGAGGAGACGCCCTTCATCCCTTTGTCCCTGCATCCCTTCGTGCTGGCCCTGTAGGATGAGCAGCACGAGCGAGGGCTGGAGAGATGCCATGGAAGGGTACAAGGTCCTCGTGTCCTTGGTCACATCCACCTCGCCCATAGCCCATCTCTGTTCCCCACCACCACTGCAGCAAGCGGTGCCAGAGGCGTGCAGAGCCCGGCTCTCTGCTCCAGGAGTGACAGGGATAAAAGACACCAGCTCAGCGTTTTTCTTTGTTTTTCATCTGCTCGAGCTGTTGATAGTGAGCACCGTTGGGGGCTGCACCTCCCAGCTGGATCCTCTCTGGCACGAGCATCCCGCTCACCCTGGGAGCAGCTGGCAATCCTACGCGGTGTTTTGGGCTTGGAAATGCCTTTTGGGGCTGGCTGATCTCTGTTTGCCCCTCAAGACCCTCCCTGGTTGCTTCCTCTGACGCATCCTGGTCGATGCTTTGTTTTGGTGCTGCAGATGGGAGTGGCTGTGGGGACCAGCATCTCTCAGGGCTCTGTTGCCAGTGATGTCCTTGGTGTTCCAAGGCCAGAGCCACAGTCCCATGATGTGATCACAGATACAGGTCCTGCTCCCAGTCCCATCCATGCCCACGGAGGTGAAAGTAGGAGTTGAGTGTGCACTGCTGGAGGGTGATCCTGGTCACCCAGCCCTGACCTGCAGCCACACATAGCCTGTGTGCATTAGGGCTGGTGGCCCCACAGTTCCCCAGAGCTTGAGGCTTGTGTTGGGCACATGCCCCAAAGTCCCAAAGTAACCCAAGAAAATAATCAGCATTAATTTGCTCTGTGGGATCCTGCTTATTTATTTGAAAATGTTCAGGGGTCTGCAAAGTGAGAAGCATTTGAAATCTGTGACAGACCAGTCTTGGCCTCTGCTTGGCTTGTCCTTCATCCCCTCTCATTGCAGAGAACCCCAGTGTGTGTCCTGCCGAGTCCCCGTGGCTCCAGCTGGGAGAGGGGCAATTCCCAGCTCCATGGGTTTGTGGTAAGGGTGCACATACCCCCATACCCTCCCTGCATTTTCCCTTTTTTCCCCCATGAGTGTTTGAGTTCCTGTTCCATGTCAAGAGGGCTGTTGGGGGTTTCCTGCCACGGGGGTCCTGCAGGACCCCTCAGCAGGGCTGAAGGAGCTGTGGCTCTGGTCCTGGAGGGCCAATGCAGCCCTGGGAGCTCCTTGCCTGGCTGGACTGGATGGGCTGGTTTCTCTGAAAGTGGAAATGTTTTAGCAGTGACGCCAGCGTGGCCGGGGTGGTTGTAACTTGCTCAGATCTGGAGCTTTTCTGCCTCCTGCGTTCCTTGCCCCCTTCCTCCCCCTGCCCTGGAGATTTGCCGCCTGCCTGCGCTGCTGTCTTGCCCGGGTCACAATGGGTGTGGCAGCCCTGGAGCCACGGCAGACGCAGGTGGCACCGCTGTTCTGTCCGGATCTGAGACACCTGTGAGTCACATCGGCCTCCTGCTGCCACCTGCCCCTTCCCCAGGAGCCAGGCAGGGAATGGAGTGGGCTGGGAGCTGCCACAGCCATCCCCAGGCTTGATGTTCACTTCCAGAAAGCAGAAGGAAACCACATTTCCTGAAGCCTGAGGCTGCCTGTGCTGGGAGAGGCACTGCAGAAATGGGGAACAGAAATCACCCCTCCTCCTCCAGGGGCCAGCTCGTGTCACCAGGTCTCTGTCACCCCCTCCAGCGGGGTCAGTCCCTTGTCCTGATGCTTTGCCTGGAGGAGGATGGGAGCAGCAGTGATGTGATGGACCGTGGGAAGCTGGAGAATTAAGTGGCAGGCAGTGGAAGCTCAGAGGTGCCAGCATGCCCAGGGGCCAGTGTTAAAAGGGCACATTTTGAGGAGTGCTGAGCCAGAGGGCAGTTTTGGGGAAGTATTGCCCCGTGGCTCCAGGCAGTCCTGGTGGCCAAGAGCTCCAGCTCCTAGTGCCATTCCAGCTCGACATCAGAGTTTCCCTGCCCAGCATTGTCTCTTCCCAGCCCCACGGGCACTCCTGCCCTTGGAAGCATTTCCTTTCAGTTTCCTTCTCCTGGACTTGGCAGGAGGAGAGCGGTGCCCTCATCACCTCCCTGGGAGAAGCCAGCTTCAGGTTATCGCAGGCCAAAGGCTTTGTGTGCCTTGGAAAGCATTTGCTGGAGGTGGTTGGGCAATTCCTGGCTTTGGCTGGTGTCCTGATTGGGAATGCTGGAAGTGCAGGCTTGAGTCAGGCTGGGAGGTACTGGGAGGCATCCCTGTTCCAACCCAGAGCAGCATGGTCAGGCTTCACAGCACCCTGCCAGCTTGGAGCATCTCCTGCTGGGGATCCCACCACCACCCTGGTTCCTCTTCCTGTGCTGGACCACCCTCAGGGTGAGAAAGCTTTGTTTTTCCTTCTCTAATTGTTGGTTGCCCTTACAGTGCAGAAGGGATGCACCCGCACGCTGATGGATCCAAAGACGTGGCCCTGTTGGTCCCCAGGCCTGCTGCAGTGCAGTGATGGGGATGCGACAAGGTGTGGCAATGGCCACCTTCCCTTCTCACATCTCTCAGTGGAGAAAAGGCTTAAAACTGAGTGCTCAGCTCAGCACCAGCCAGCACAACCTGCAGCACATTCTGCTTCCTCCATTCAGCTGCTTGCATTGTTTCAGCGAGATAAGGCTTGTGGCTTTCTCCTGCCAGCCTCATGCAGGATGGTGCTTGGGGGTGCCCAGTGTCAGGATGTCCCTGCCCTTGCCTGGTTTTGGGGTGCTGTGGGGGTAGGGGAGGGCACAGCCTGCAGTTCTGTGTGGCCACTGATGTTGGCAGAGCTGCTGCCCATCACCCCGACAAGCCAAAATCTGCCTGTGGAGGGGCTGACTCTGTGATGGCAGGGAGAGCTGAAGCTCTCTACATGCTCCCCCTGTGCATGCTTGGAGTTTCCCAGTTTCTTGGCCACATGAACATCCAGAATGTGCTTGTGTGCTTCTCAGGGTTTGTTTTGGTCTTTTAAACTCCCTGTTTTGACATGTCTTTTCAGAGGTGTTTTGCATTGCTCCTGACCGTGGCTCTCCCCCATACTTAGGGGGAGTGAATTTGGATGGTTGATCTAATTATCCTTTCCCCTTCTGTGATGAACTGGCCTCTGCTGTCTTGGGCTGTGGAGCTTTAATTAAGATGGTCTTAATTTTAATGGGAGTTGACAGGGTCAGGAAGGAGGGGCTGGGACATATCTGTGGGGAGTGTGTGGCTGGGCCCCCGCACAGCAGCTGCACTGCCCTCCCTACTCCAGCCATTCCTTCATCTGGAAGAGCTCTTGATCAGCTGGGGGGAGCCAGGGGGCAGCTGGAGTGCCTTGGCTCAGGTGCCTTCAACCTGCAGTTACTGGGTGAAGCAGGGACCCCAGACAGGCCCTGGGGACACATGGGGACGTGCCTGTGGCCTCTCCCATCCCCACATTGGAGCTGAGAGATGAAGTGAGCATCTCTGCATTGCTCCTCCTGTTTTAGGAATCAGTGCAGGTGAGAAACGACTGTCCTTGTGGAGGAGAAGGGCTGGAGGCACAAACCAGACGTGCCCTCACTGCTTCAGCTGGGCAGGGAGAGGGTCTGCAGCATCACACCCCACTTGTGGGACTGGGGGAGCAGCTCCCCCTTGTCACAGCTCCTGGGACTGGTCCCAGCCTGGCAGAGACGAGCCTGTCTTGTACTGAGCAAAGCCTGATGGCACGGGACAGGGGACAGGAACTGCTTTTTCCATGGGAGACACGGTGACTGGCTGTATTCGGGTGACAGAGGGGACGGTGGGCTGTGCCGGGACAGCGAGGCTGTCCCCAAAGCAGCGGGGGCTGTGCTGCTGCTCACTGGCCCCCAGCTGTGATGCTTGCCGTGGGAAAGGGCAAAACCAGGAGCATCCCCTGGGACAGAGGGGGAAACTATTCATATCCGGGGCTGTGTGTGCTACTAAAATGTGGGGAGGGAGCAGAGAGCAGTGCGGGGAATGGGACAGGGTGCCACCTTAAGATGATTGAGACACCAGTTCGATGTGGTTATGGCAGCAGTGACCAAGCTGAGACTTCACCCGCAGCACTGACCCCGCTCTCTGGGGGCCACGCTGGCAGGGACAGCAAGGGTACACGGGGAATGGCACAGTGCCCTTTGGCTGCCTCCAGCCTGGGACCTCTGGTTTAAGGGCACCTCTTGCCGGCAGCTTCCATTGGTCCTGCACGGATCTGCCCCGGCTGGTTGTGTGCCAAGGGGACGGAGAGGCTGGGTGTGTTCGGGGCCGCTGCTCCGTGCCTCTCCCTGTCCCCGCTGGCGGCTGCCATGGGCTGGGTGCCGCCAGGCTGCTTTGTCTCGCCCGCCGTCCCGCACGCTTCATTTTTCAGTCTGGTGTGAGACAGTTGCCGTGATTAATCTCGCCGGGGCTCTGCGGGCTGAGGACACGGCTCAGCTCCATCAGTGGGTGGGTGCTGGTGCTCCCAGCCCCTCCGCAGCTCTCCCCCAGCACCCCCATCCTGCCTGCCGGCAGTGCTGCTCAGCACCCCGCGGCTCTGGAGCAGCTCCAAGGACAGCGCCTCTTTTGCCGGAGATGTTTCCCTCCCCAGAGCTCGGTGTCTGGTGCTGGGCCCCAGCCTGTCGCGGCATTTCCCAAGGTTTCTGCCTCTGCCGTGTTTTGTCTGCTCCCGATCAGTGCCTTTTGTCGGTGTCTTTGCAAAGGCGATAAGATCGCTTCCCCTCACGGCCAGCCCGCTGTCAGCCCGCCCGTACACGGCCATTGTTTCCTTGAGCGATGCGGGCGCAGGGAGAGCAGCCGGAGCGGGACTCGCCGGGAGCCGCCGCTTCCCCTCGCTGTTGCCTTTGCGAGAGCATCTCTACGCAAGGAGGTAGGGCACAGGATGGAGCCTTTCCCTGCCACCCACCTTGCCAATTAATTTTTGGGGGGACCCAGCCTGCAGCGTGGGTGTTGGGGGCATGGGGATGCTGGGCAGTCCAGGTGGCATTTCCAGCGCCGGCAGTGGGGGACGGGGATGCCGCTCTCTGGCGTGCCGTGATCTGATCCGAGCTGAGTTGTGCAGCCGAGTGTGCTTCATTTTTAATTGCTTTTGGAGAGGGGAGGGCGGGGTCGGCCTCTCCTTGCTGCGGCCTCTGCCCCGAGCTGGTTGCGTGGATGAGCTCAGCCCTGGCATCCTCCCCTCCGGCTAGGGAGGGTTGGGGGCCGGCAGACCCCAAATGCAGAGCCGGCAGCACGCGGAGATGGGTGGGGATGGCAGTGCTGGCGGCTGTCTGAGCCCGGCTATGGCCGTGGCAGTGACACGCTGCTGAGGATGGCAGCCCCACTGCCAAGTGAGCAGCAGGACTGTGCCAGGCTGTGCCGTATGTGCCAGTGAATGCCAGGCTGCTGCCAGAGCAGCCACCTTCAGCCACCAAACAGTCCAATCTGTCAGCATGAGGTTGCTAATGCATCCATTCCCCCAGGGACCTGCCCCTTCCCCGTAAGAGTACCTGGCACCTCGTTGCTCTGGCGCGTTTGACCCCAGGCTGAGGCATATTTGGGTTTTCCTCGTGGCTGTTTTGGCCCTTTTTGGTCTAATCATGATCGTGGCCTCGCAGCACGAGCCCGTGTCACAGCGTGCAGGGTGGCAGGGACAGGGCCACCACGTGTGTACGGGCACAGCTCTATTTGTATGTGCTGCAGCCTGGAGTTGGGGCTGCAGCTTCCCCCCTCCATCCCTCTGTGCAGTCATTACCAGCCAGTATTTGGCAAGTACAAATTACAAACCATTCAAAGTCTTAAAGAGCTGTCAGTCAGCTCCCACTCATTATCCTAATCAAATGCACTAAAAATAGTGACAAAACTTATTAGTAGGGGGAAGGGGAGGCTATGAAAACAAACCTGCGGTGGGGCACGGCCCCTGCATGCAGACGCGGGGATGCTCCCCTTGGATGAGGTGTGAAGCCCGGGGTGTTCCCCTTGGAGGAGGTGTGAAACTCGGGATGCTCCCCTTGGATGAGGTGTGAAACCTGGGCTCCAGCTGGGACAGGAACCTGCTGAGATACTGCCTGGGGCTTTGAAGTGGTGTCTGAATCCTCTCTGTGCAGGAGCCCCTCAGGGGTGGCTGAAGTCGCTGGGTGACCAGGGCTGGATGGAGAGAGAATTTCCTTTCTGTGGGAGAAGAGGGAGCAGTTCCTGCAGGATCTGTGGCTGGGAAAGGGTGGCAAAGCCAGGTGTGGGACTGCCTTGGCTCTGCAGGGCCATGTCCTTCTCTGCTTTCCACCTGAAGCTCTGCCCAGAGCTGCTGCTGCTGAGAAGCGTTCCCCCCATCACACACACTTGTGACAGAAAACCGTCCTTTTTGAAAAATTTAGCTAAAATACGCTTTTCTGGACGAGTCAAGGCTTGAGCAGCACAGGTTGCTGCCATACCTTGGGCACGGTTTGTGCCCTAGCGTTTGTCTCTGCTGTTGGGGATGGAGCAGGTGACTCAGCCCCGGGGATGAGGTCTCTGGTTGGTGACCGACCATCCCTACCTCAGGCCGTGGCTGTCCGGAGATGGAGCAACAGGGCTGGAAATGCTGGTGTGTCTGGAGGAACTGGCTTTGCTTTTCCCCTGAAAAAATTCTTTGGTGGGCTGGGGGGTGCGTGTGCTCCCCTTCCACTCTGGGACATCGCTTGGGGCGGCTCCAGCCGCCTCCTCTCCCATCCCCAGTGGGTTTGATGAAGTGGAGCAGAGAATCATCCCCTCTTCACACATGAGAGATCAGAGCGAGCGGGTGTGAGCTGCCGGCCCCGCGCCGGAGGGATGGCGAGGAGGAGGAGGAGGAGGAGGAGGAGGAGGATGAAGGCAGCCCTGGGCACTGGACCGTGCCGTGGGGGGAGCGGGTGTCGGGGCGCGGGGCTGCCGCGGGTGCTGACGCTCCCTCTCCTCGCAGGCTGCAGCGGGAGCTGAGCTGAGTTCGCCGGCAGCACCTCCCCACCCCGCGGCCAGGCTGTAGCCGAAAGCACCGGTAAGACATCACCGATGGCCCGGGGAGGGGGACCGGGCTGCTTCACCTTCTGGGTGGGCTCACAGCTGCGGCACTGCCACAGCCGGAGTGTCCCTGGAGCATCCCTGGGTGGGCTGGGGGCTGGCTGCAGGTGCAGAAGGCACATCGCAACCCTCGCTGGGTGTTCCCCGGCCCGGGCGGCAGAGCTGAGGCCTCGCAGCTCATGCCGGTGATGGTTCGTGCTGTGCCGCTGGCGCTGCCCCCCGGAGCGGAAAGCAGGGAGTTCCTGCAGGCTGCGACGTGCCCGGGGTGTTAATCCCCGCCGCAGGAACGCTGCCCGTCTGCCGCCTCGCATCGCTCCGAGCCAGCACAGGGAGCGCTGGCCGAGCTCCAGCCCTCTGCACAAGCCTGGGCAGGGGGACAGGGGCAGTTCTGCTGAAAGCCACGGCACTGGCAGGGATTGAGCCCCCCATGGCAGCACTGTCAGCTGTGAAAAGCACAGCAGCAGGGCAATATCCCACTGGGCATCTGCCAGGCTGCCCTGGCTGGGTGTTGGTGGTGCTGAGCATCCCTGCAGCCTGCTGCGTGTAGAAATGCTGTATTTATTAGACATAAATTTATCAGACATATGCACAGCATAGCTGCTGGCAATGGGTGTTTTTTACAGTCTGGCTGCTGCAGTGCTGTCCCACAGCTCTCAGTGATGCTGTTTGGGTGTGCTTGGAGTCACCACACCTCCTTCTGTGACCTTTGACTCCTGGGGGGGGGTCTGTCCCTGGTGCCTCCAAGGACCTCAGTGCACAGCACATTCCTGCTGTCATTAATCACTCCTTTGCCAGGCTCTTGCACAACCCTGCATTCTCCCAGGGGGATCTGCACCCTTTCCTTGCCAGCTGCCAAGGGGGTGTGGGAGCTGCAGGGGTTTTCTCAGGCCCCTCTCCTCCCTGGGGACAGGTGGAGGGCCACAGGGCTAAAGCCACATGGTCGTGTTGGCTGAGTTACCTGGGAGTGGGGATGGTGTGAGGCTGCCAGTGCCTCTGGGCACAGTTTGGGGTTGCCAGCCTGCATTTTGCACTGGCCAGGTTGAAGTCAGAGCGTGATATTGAGATGCAAAGCAACAGGAGAGCTTGGAGTGGGGCTCACTGCTTTTCCTCAGAGGGCTGTGGGCTCGTGCCTCCTCTTCCTTCTCCTCCTCCATCTCTGGCTCTTGCAGCCAAAGTCCTGACAGCTGGATTGGGCTCTGTCAGAGCATCGTGTCCCAATAAACAGCACACCCAGCAAAAGCCGTTCCCTGGGAGGGTCAGCACCCCAGCACAGGGTGGGAGCTCTCCCTGCCCAAACTGCTGCATGAGCAGAGGGATGAACTCACAGTTCAGGGTGTTGCTGGCTGGAATGTGCCTGGAAGTTGCACATCCTGTGCCCACAGGCTCACAGGTGTGAAGGTGAGGGCCTCCCTGTTTTAGGGAAGTGCCTGGGGGATCCCCTGTCCCCTCTCTCTGCTCTGCTCCTGGCTAATCTCTGGGCATATTGACTATTTTATACCTTGATTACCTCAGCACGCTGATAAATCATTTTCTGACCCAGGCTCAGGAAATGTGCTTGGGGGACACTTGTGTCCCCAAAGTGCTGCTAAATCCACCACACTGTCTGGGGTGTTTTCCTGCCTGGGGAAGTGCTGCTTCCAGGGGAAACTCTGAGCAGCTCTCTCTTGCTCACGGTCCCGTGGGGAGTCACAAGCCACACGGTCACAGCCCTGCCATGCTCCCACTTTTGTCCCTGCACTGCCACTAACATCCCAGGAGCCCCAGGCAGAGGTGAGCAAGGGCTGGCTGGGGACAGGGAGGTGGGGGCTCCTTGTCATCACTGCTGAGGTCTTGCTCTCCCCTGCAGTTCTGCTCCTACTGCAACAAGCTTTTAAAATGCATTTATTTACAGGACAGGCTCCTTCCCATTGGCTGCAGGATCTGCCTCTGGATTGCCAGAAATGACCATGTGCAAGATCAAAGCTTTTATTTGACCCTTACTTGCTTTGAGACCCCCAAAGCCTGGCACAGATATGGGTGGAGTGAGTCCTGTGGCAGACAGAGGCATGGTCCCTCCTCATCACCTGCATCCACAGGAGGAAGGACAGCTCTGCTGCCCACTGGAATCATACCCAGCACAAAAAAAAAATCAGTTTATTACAGTTCCCAAACCCTGGCAGGATCTGAGCCTGCTGGCACGGGTCACACAAGGACACTGCTGGTCCTCTGTGCAGTGTGGGAGCTGGAAAACAGGAGCTGGAAATTGTGTCTTTTGGGAAATAAGCCCTGATCGTCAGGCAAAGCCCTCGCTGTGGGAGGGGAGCTGAGGGGGACAGGGAGCAGCTTGTCCTGGCACCCCTGAGCTTTCCCACAGCAAGAGCCAAGGGCTCTGCCCCAGTGACACTGGGGCTGTGCAGGCTGCTGGGGCTGCCCGTGGCTCTGGGGGGCTCGGCCCACGCTTCTCTCCAAAGCTGGGCTGGAAAAACCCTCTGCTGGATGAGGCTGAGCCCTCCCAAAGCCTCACAGATGGCTGTGTCCAGGTCTGCACCCTGTGGGCAGCAGCTGCCTCCTCTGCTGCTTCCCTGCTCCTTTCTTTATCAGAGATACTCTCCTCCCTGCCTGTCTCCACCTCCGTTTTCCCTCCTGCCATGCGTGATCTAGCCTAAATATTTCCTTCCATAGCTTCAGGACACTGCTGCCTATCCTGCCATCTTCGGAGACTGCAAATAATTCCCTGCCTTCATTTATGTCATTACCTTGAAGGTATTTATAGAGCGTGGTCTTGAGTGGAATGGAAGGCTATATATAAACTATTTGACTATATATAAAGGCGAGATCCCTTGGTCCTTAGCTGCAAACTGCCTGAAGCTTCTCCTGATTTAAACTTTTATCCCTTTTGCTGCATGTTTTGGACTTCAAAGGTCCGTCTTCAGTACTTAAATCCCCATCCTGGTAGGAACTCATGTAGGAGGAAATATGTGGGGACTGAGCTGTGTCCCCTGGCAGATGCCTGGCCCCAGAGCTGCCACAGTCTCAGCACAGGCCCAGGTGCCATGCTTGGCATCCTCACTCCTTACTCCCACAGCTCAGCGTGCTTCCCTCTGCTCCCAAAGCGTGTCCTGGCAGTTTCAGTGGCTGCTGCAGCCACACAGGAGGTGTCTTGGTGTTAATGAGGGGCAGTGGTGTCCCAGGGCAAGGACAGGATGGCCAGACTGCCTGGCAGCTGCTGCTTGAACACACTCCAGAGGTTGTTTCGTTTCCTGGTGGGCAGGCATCTGTCACTCGAGCCCTGGGAAACAACTTCTTATTATTAACAATAACAATTACTATAATAATAATAATAATAATAATAATAATAATAATAATAATAGAAGCCTTCTTCATGCCTGTATCTCCTCCAGCCCGGGACAATGGGGAGCAGCAAGAGCAAGCCCAAAGACCCCAGCCAGCGCCGGCGCAGCCTGGAGCCCACGGAAAACACCCACCATGGGGGTTTCCCAGCCTCGCAGACACCCAGCAAGGCAGCTGCTCCCGACGCCCACCGCACCCCCAGCCGCTCCTTCGGCACCATGGCTGCTGAATCCAAGCTCTTTGGGGGCTTCAACACCTCTGACACCGTCACCTCGCCACAGCGTGCCGGGGCTCTGGCTGGTCTGTGGGGGCTGGGCTCGCCAGGGTGGGGAGGGTCTTGGGCTGGGCACGGTGGGTTTGTGTGCAGCATCTTGGAGAATTGAGCTTTTGAGGGACTCTGGGCGTGGGGGAGAAGCAGATCTATGTTATCATGGTGGTTTGTGTCCAGCTTCTTGGGGTCTCAGGCTTTTGAGGGACTTTGGGCTTGGGGAAGAAGCAGATCTGTGTTATGATGGTGGGTTTGTGTCCAGCTTCTTGGAGAATTGGGGTTTTGAGGGACTCTAGACTTGGGGGAAAAGCAGATCTGTGTTATCATGGTGGTTTGTGTGCAGCTTCTTGGGGTCTCAGGCTTTTGAGGGACTCTGGGCGTGGGGGAGAAGCAGATCTGTGTTAGCAGTCGGTGGGAGGGTGTTGGGAGGAGAGGGTCCCTGGGGGAGGACACCCAGCTCTGTTCCATGGCTGTGCCCCTCCTGAGTGCTCTTTGTCACAGGGGGAGTCACCACCTTCGTGGCCCTGTACGACTACGAGTCCCGGACTGAAACGGACCTGTCCTTCAAGAAAGGAGAGCGCCTGCAAATCGTCAACAACACGTGAGTGTCCCTGTCCCTGCAGCCAAGCCCACGTGCTGAGCTGTCACCTCTGTCCCTCCTGTGGAACCCCCAGCCCTGCAGGACCAACTGTCCCAGGGATGGGTGCTCAGAGAGATGTGCCAAAATGCACACGGACACGGTGACCTGTCCAAGGACACTGACACTGGAAGCAGTCATTTGCCTGCTTCCTCATCCTCCTGGCCCTGCTGCTGGTCACTGTGGCCTCACACGCTTGTCACCAAGCCACATCCTCTGCTTGCTGGCCTTTCTGTGCCCTCCAGCACAGAGCGACGTCCCCAGCAGTCCTGTCCCCATCTGTGCTCAGCTCCCCCTTGTTTGCCTGGACACATCCCTCAGCTTCGTGGGTGCTTTCCCTTGTGCTTGTGCACTGTCCCTGGTCTCAGCTTCTCTCTTAACTCTTCTTTCTCTCCCTCCATGCTGTCATTCAGGAGAAAAGTGGATGTCAGGTGTGTATTGCACATTCTTACTGTTATTATAAATGACCTAAATGATCAAAACCCGTCTGCTGCCCACATGAGGGCACGTTGGATGGAGCAGGGCTGGGAGGAGATGGTTTCCAGATGGTTTTGTGGTTGGTTGCATTTGTCCTCTCTGAGTGACCGGAAGAGAGCAGGGAGTCCCTTCCCATGCTGGGGAACTGTTCCATCCAGAGCTGTGTCTGCACCTGGGAGCTCTGAACCCATCCCCTTTCCTTGTCCCTGCCTGGCTCCCCTCTGCACTCTCTTTCCAGCTGGCTCTCCACTCCCCCCTGGCCTTTGTGTTTTTCTTTTGCATTTTTTAATTTTACTTTTATATTTCATGAGTGGCTCTGGTGATTCAAGTATTTCCTTAGGGGTCTGAGTCTCTGGTTTGCTCCCCATCCTGGTCACCACAGCACATCCATCGTGTGCAGGGCAGCACAGCCGGCTGGAAGATGCTCCTAAAAATGATCCTGCATTAAACCCATGTGTGGTCTGTCCTGACAGGAGGCACACACCAGAGCCTGGCTGGCAGAGCCAGTGTCCCCAGTGTCCCCAGCCATGGAGCTGCCACAGGGTCCTGAGGATCTGCAGCTCCTGCTCCCCCTCCACTGCTGCCTTCCAACATGGGCACCCAAAACAGCTTTGCAAATTCAAAGGGTGGAAACATCCCAGGAGTGAGATTTCTCCTGCAGTGCTTGGGCAGTGTTGCACAAACATCTTTTCAGTCTGATCCTTGTTCTCGTTGTTCTGATGCTGTTTTATTAGTGCTGATTTGTTTCATCTATGAAGCCCTGGATGCTCAGCATTTCAATGTGCCAGGAAAAGCCTGAATTTGGGAGTTTGGGTGCTTCTTACTTTCAGTCTCAGCAGTGTGTGAGCTCCATGCTTGAGTTCTGCTTTGGGCTGTTGCAGAGTGAGCTCTACTCATGGGGGTCCAGATCAGGCCCACATAGGAGGGGTTTTTCTTTACATCTTTTATCAATTCTGGGGCTTCCACTCTTTTTTTTTCCTCTACTGCTGTTTGTCAAATCTCAGCCAGAGAGAAGGGTTGGTCTGTGATGGGCTCTGCAGTATCCTGGGGAGCAAAAGGGCTTTTTGTGGTGATGCAGGGTGCAGGATGTAGCTCCAACCTTCCCAGTGTCTGTGTGGGTGCAATGTCCACAGGGAGGGAGGTGGTGGAGGAAGTTGGGCAGTTTGTGCAGTGCTCAGGGGTGAATCACTCTTCTCAATGACCTCCCAGAGATGCTCACACAGTCTGGGAACAGCTCAGGCTGCTGCACTTTGGGGACAGCAATACCCAGATGTGTGATGTCCCCTTCTCTGGGCTCCCTGGCAGGACAGTCAGTGCCCTGGAGCTGCCAGGAAGGGCTGGCAGGTGCTGGGCACAGCAGGAGCCCATGGCCAGGGTGGCTTTGCAGGGTGGCTGCAGGTTTTGGCTGCTCTGACGGGGCTGAGCTTGCTCAGGGTGAGAGGAGAAGCCTCCACATCACTCACCTCCCTGCTCTGGATCATCCTACCAATCCACCCAGTGCAGAAAGGCTCTTGTGGTACCAGTTCCAGTGGCAAGAAGTCTCCTCCCAGCCAGCAGGCAGCCAGCTGGGATGTGGTGGGATATTTTGGGGAAGATTGTGCAGGGAATTGTTGAAATGCTTTGTTTTGATGATGATGATGATGATTATTATTTTTTTCCCCACTGAGACATTTTTGGAATAGTTTGTTTTGCTGAATTCCCAGCTCATAGCCTTGCAGCCCAAGCTGGAATAAAGCCACAAGTCAAAAGCTGGGCATTTTTCAAGCAGATGTTTACTCTGGTGCTGTGGGAAAGGAGCCCAACCAGCCTCCTGTCCCCTTCAGAGCCACCTCAGTGAAGGTGACTGGGGCAACAGCCCTGGCTGGGGAGCACAGGCTGCCTGCCATGAGATGTGCTGGGGCTGGAAGAAGCTAAAATGTCATCCAGGGCTGCTGTGAGGCTGTTCCAGGGGCAGAGCCCAGCTCTGTGGGTGGGAGGAGATGCCTGGCAGGTCCCCACTATCCCCAGCACACTGACACCATTGTGGGGAGCTGGGGGCTGTGTCTGGGCTATCCCTGGGCTCTGAAGCATCACTGGTTTAGCTGGGAAAAGCACAGGTCACAAGCAGCTGGTGAGTGTGGAGCAAGGATGGAGGTTTACACGTCTGCAGGGTCAGGGACGGGGCTGGATGTGGTCTGGTGATCCTTGTAGTGGTGGCTGAGGTTTCTGGTGTTTTTCTGTAGCATGTTTGTGGAGGTTGTCCTGCCAAGTTCTTGTATCCTTACGGTGCTGTTCCCACGAATCTGCACTTTTCCTGTAGCCTCGTCTCCCTTGTGGTCAGGATGAATTCAGTGGCTGTCTTTGATGGGCAAGAAGATGCAGGTGGTGGGAGGAAAAGCCCTGCTGTCTGCAGGAAGGGGAAGCTGCCTCCTGCTGTCCTCTTGTTCTTCTCTATTTGTTGTCCTTCCCAGCCTGTCCGGAGCAGGAGCTGGCGGCAGGAGGACAGAGCACCCTCCAGCTCCTGGGAGCTGCTGTGCCCGGGGCAGGAGGGGTGGATGGTGGCTCAGCCCCGGGTTTTTAGGGACAAGCAGCCTCTCTCATGGCTGTGCAGGCTCAGGGTCAGAGCTGCAGCCTTGCAGGGTGCCCATCCTGGGGCTGTGAATGGGACACCCGGGCTGGGCAGATCCCACTGCATCCAGGCTGGACACCAGAGCTGGGCAGGGCTCAGCCCCTGCCCAAACCTCAGCCCTGTCCTGCTGCTTTTCTGCAGCCTGTGTTTAACTAACTCCCTTGGGTTTTCCTGGTGCCTTTTTTAATTGCTGCCGTTGTTCTGTCGCTTCTCCCCATTTCCTGTCCCTCCCTTTGCCTGCTGCTCCCTGCTGCCAGGACGCCCAGCACCTCCCAACCTCCAGCCAGATCCACTTCCCATTCAGGTGGCTCCTAAGGTATTTTGGCTTGCTGACTGCCCTGCCTGATTCAGCTTTAAAGCATTCCATATGTGGATGGGTGGCCCCAGTAATGAGAGCCACCCAAACAGGCAGGGGCTGACAGCAGGAGCACTCCTGGCTGGGGTCTGGCTGTGGGTTTGGCTGTGGGTCTGCACCTTTTGCCAGTGGGGCTCTGTGCTGGCTCATCCTCCCCCGGTGCCTGTGGGCGGGTGAGGGGCTGGCTGGGGGGCTCCTGGCTTCACACTGAGTGTGTTTTGGTTCTCTTGCAGGGAAGGTGACTGGTGGCTGGCTCATTCCCTCACTACAGGACAGACGGGCTACATCCCCAGTAACTATGTCGCGCCCTCAGACTCCATCCAGGCTGAAGAGTAATTGCCATCTTTTAGACAGTTTATAGACAAATAAAATAGCAAACACACCCCCAGCACTCTCCCTCCACCCCTGCCCCACTCCTGGGCGAAGGCCCCAAGCCCTTTGGGTTTTTCCTTTTTGTTATTTTTCCCCTTTGAATGTGCAAACCAGCCTTTCTGTAGGGCCACAAGTGCAGTGCTGCAGCGTGCTTGCGTGGTGGAGGGGTCAGCGGTGGCATAGCAGGGCTGTGGATGCTTTTGGTCTGGCTTTTGTGGAGAGCCTGGTGAAGAGAAGGCTCCAGGGAGATCTCATTGCAGCCTTAAAGGGGGTTCTGAAAAAGAGAGAGACTTTTTACACAGGTAGAGAGGCCTGTGAAAGGACAAGGGAAATGTTTTTAAACTAAAAGAGAAGAGATTTAGATTAGATGGTAGGAAAAAATTCTTTACCTAGTGGATAGTGAGACACTGGCACGGGTTGCCCAGAGGAGCTGTGGCTGCCCCATCCCTGGGAGTGTTCAAGGCCAGTTTGGATGTGGCTTTGAGCAACCTGGTGTAGATGAAGGTGTGGCAGGAAGGTTCCAGCCCTGATGGCAGGGAGGCAATGCCCAGCCCAGGCTGTATGGGCATGTGGCACACACCGAGGTGCCCGAGCCCACACACAGCCCCTGCTCTCCCAAACCTGCAGTGGCTGGGCCAGGGCTGAGCCCCCTGCTTGGGCAGGCAGTGGAGGGGGGCAGTGCCAGCTGCTGAGGTGCCTTTCTCCTGCAGGTGGTATTTTGGGAAGATCACTCGCCGGGAATCCGAGCGGCTGCTGCTCAACCCTGAAAACCCCCGAGGGACCTTCCTGGTCCGAGAGAGCGAGACCACAAAAGGTGAGCAGGGCTGAGGGGGGCACTGCCCTGGAAGAGACCCTCTCTGGGGGGCGTGGGGGTGCCCTGAGTCCCCTTGGTCTCTCCTGGTCGTGCTGGTCTCCCAGGGAGCCAGTCATGGCCATCACATCACCAGTGACATCTGTGCCAAATGCACTGGTGCACCACTGAGCCCCTGGGCTGGAGGGACGTGGCCACTTCTCTCCACTGCTGCCTGCCCAGTGAGCGCCCTTCAGAGATGGTTCAGCTCATGGCAGGGTGGAAGCCAGGGGTCTCGCCAGCTCTGGCAAGACCACCAGGCAGGATGGTCTCTTTTCCTGGTTTGTTTTGTTGGTTTGTGTGGTTGGGTTTTTGTACACCCCCAACTAGATGTTTTTTAGGTTTTCCTCTGGTCTCTGTATAGTGACAAAATCTTGGACGTGCTTCCTGGGCGGCCAGGCTGAGGGAGTGATGAACTTTAGTCCTTCTTTCAAGTCTGACACTTCTGAAAGTGTGAGCTGTGACATTTGCGGTTTGACTGCCTGAGGATGATTTTTCTTACCTGGTTTAGTTTGGCTCCAAATGCACCTTTGGGAAAATCCCCTTGATGTTCCTTTCTGGTTTTATGCCTTGAACGTACCACTATTTATTCTGTTCTGGTGGAAGCAGCTCCTTCAAGCAGCAGCATAAATCTTCCCCTCTCTATCTGTGGCCCCAGCAACACCACGTTGTTCTCACGTGGGCAGAACAGAGCCAAACTCCTGAAGTGATGCCCATGGTGGGATTTGTGGACGAGGGAATTTGGACCAGCAGCCCCTTGGCTCCTCTCTGAGATGCTGAGGAGTTGTTGGTCAGCAGCTCCCGCCAGCCTGGCTCTGCCTGCTCTTCTCCCCTTGTTGGCACATCCTGTAGGATGGCTGCTGGCAGAGCTGCTGTGCAGGCAGAGGTTCTGAGGTGTGCCATGGCTGTGCTGTTCCTCCCTGGCAGTTGGTGCCAGCTGGTGCAGCCAGGAGTTGCTCCCCATCCTCTGCTTTGGGGTGAAGGCAGCACCTCCATGCCCAGTCCTCCTTCCCCCATGCCCACCCACAGTGGGACCCCATGGGGAGCACCCATCCATGGCACGTGTCCCCAGCCCCTCTGTCCTGCCCACAGGTGCCTATTGCCTCTCTGTGTCTGACTTTGACAATGCCAAGGGGCTCAACGTGAAGCACTACAAGATCCGCAAGCTGGACAGTGGCGGCTTCTACATCACCTCCCGCACCCAGTTCAACAGCCTGCAGCAGCTGGTGGCCTACTACTCCAGTGGGTACCATGTGGGTCCCCTGGGGGTCTGGGTGGGACCCTGGCTTCTATCCCTGCCCTCGCTGCAGGGGACACCAAACCAGTAGTGTGGGACTGTGGTGGAAAGCTGGGTTTTAGGGCAGAGGGTGAGGGTTTGGGTACCGGTCCCCAGGGTGTTTACAGGAAAGATGTGGGGTAAAGATGCCTGAATACCCATTTGTCACCCTACTGTTGTCCCTTCCTGTGCCAGAACATGCTGATGGCTTGTGCCACCGTCTCACCAATGTCTGCCCCACATCCAAGCCCCAGACCCAAGGCCTTGCCAAGGATGCCTGGGAAATCCCCCGGGAATCGCTGCGGCTGGAGGTCAAGCTGGGACAGGGCTGCTTCGGAGAGGTGTGGATGGGTAAGGACCATTCCCACCCTGCTGTCCCCTCTGTGTCACCACCTATGTCCTGTCCCCAGCCATCTGCAGATGCCTGGAGCCTGTGGTAGGGTGTGGAGCAGGGGAGGGACACGGCCCCCTGCCCCATTGGTGTGTCCTCAGCAGCATGTCCTGTACCACAGGGACCTGGAATGGCACCACCCGGGTGGCCATCAAGACACTGAAGCCTGGCACCATGTCCCCAGAGGCCTTCCTGCAGGAAGCCCAGGTCATGAAGAAGCTCCGGCACGAGAAGCTGGTTCAGCTCTACGCTGTGGTGTCAGAGGAGCCCATTTACATTGTCACTGAGTACATGAGCAAGGGTGAGCACAGGAGGGACACCGAGGGGGCAGCTGAGGGGCTCTGCTCCTCCAGATTGCTCTGACCATGGTCTTCCTCACAGGGAGCCTCCTGGACTTCCTGAAGGGTGAGATGGGCAAGTACCTGCGGCTGCCCCAGCTCGTGGATATGGCTGCTCAGGTGGGTTTGCACATCCCTGGGCCTCCCACATTCTTTGTGGGGGCACTGGCTGCCTGGGCCCCTCACTGGGCTGTGGTGGCTGTCACTGATCAGGCAG
Organism: Drymodes brunneopygia; assembly: GCA_013400955.1. NCBI lineage: Eukaryota > Metazoa > Chordata > Aves > Passeriformes > Petroicidae > Drymodes > Drymodes brunneopygia. Next base: position 559,993 of record VZTZ01047235.1, on the reverse strand, counting down.
TGGGGTGCTTTGCAGCCTCGCTTGGGTGGTTGCCACTGTTGGGTCTCAGCCCAGAGCGGAGTTGCACTCTGGGACCATCATTTTGCCCATTCCCATTGCTGCCAGCTCTCCCTGGCCAGCAAACACAAGTCTGCACAGCATTTCTTGAGCAACTGGTGTTTCCCACACCCCAGCTGGGTCCCTCTGCAGCACCCTGCAGAGCTGTTCCCTTAGTGGTGCCAGGCTCCCCCCAGGGCCCCTTGTGTCACCCTGTCAGCCCCACGTGCTGGTCCCCACAGATCGCATCGGGCATGGCCTATGTGGAGAGGATGAACTACGTGCACCGGGACCTGCGGGCAGCCAACATCCTGGTGGGGGAGAACCTGGTGTGCAAAGTGGCTGATTTTGGCTTGGCACGACTCATTGAGGACAACGAGTACACGGCTCGGCAAGGTGCGTGCCCAGGGCTGCTGGCACCGTGCCCAGGCAGGTGGCACCGGAGCAGTGGCCACTGGTCCTCACAGTGGGTGTTGTGCCTGGAGCCAGCACGTGGCTCTGGTTGCACAGGGGCCTGGAGGCACCCCCTCACCCTGCCTCTCCCCTCACCCTGCCTCTCCCCTCACCCTGCCTCTCCCCTCACCCTGCCTCTCCATCCAGGTGCAAAGTTCCCCATCAAGTGGACGGCCCCCGAAGCGGCTCTGTACGGCAGGTTTACCATCAAGTCAGACGTCTGGTCCTTTGGCATCCTCTTGACCGAGCTGACCACCAAGGGCAGAGTGCCATACCCAGGTGAGGGCTGGCACTTGCTGGCAGAAGCCCTGTCCCCATTGTGGACCCCAACACCAAATGTCCATGCCCAGTGCTTGCCCCTGAGCTGCCTCTTCCCAGGTTGGATCCTGCCCCACTGGGGTGAGCAGACGTTGGCCAGGATGCAGCATCCCAGCCACCTTGTCCCGCTCTAGTTCCTGAGCAAGGTGACAGGGACAGTGCTGCTAGGCCAGGGGTCCCTCATTCCCTGGGTCATTGGGATTGTCCCTAAGGCATGTCCTGGCACGCCACCCTTGGTGTCCCCCCTGGGAGAGGCACGGTGCAGGCTCTGATCAGTGCCATGTCTCCTCTGGTCACGCAGGGATGGTGAACAGGGAGGTGCTGGACCAGGTGGAGCGGGGGTACCGCATGCCCTGCCCGCCCGAGTGCCCCGAGTCCCTGCACGACCTCATGTGCCAGTGCTGGCGGAAGGACCCGGAGGAGAGACCCACCTTCGAGTACCTGCAGGCTTTCCTGGAGGACTACTTCACCTCGACAGAGCCCCAGTACCAGCCTGGAGAGAACCTATAGACGTGGGGCTCCTCCTGGCACCAGGGACACCGCTGTCCCCACCGAGGGGCGCCGAGGGCTGGCCTCCCCAGCAAGGGGCTGTGTTTGTGGAGCAGCCCTGGAGCAGGACAGGGCATTATCTCTGGATGCAGCCAGGGGAGCTGCTGGGTTCCCCCCTCGCTCATTAAGACTTCTGGCCCATGTTTAACGAAGCGGCGCTGTTCTGCTGGCGAGAGGAGCCTGTGGGCACCAACAGAGCCAGCTCAGGAGGGCAAGCAAGGCATCTCCTGCCAAGAGACTTGGGTTTTGGGAGACTTTTCCCCCCACAGCTCTGGGGTGAGCCGGGAGGAATTGGGGGACAGCATCACCCCACCTCAGACACATGGTCCCAGTCTCCTGCAACCCCTTTCTAAATCAGCACAAATTTCCCTGCCCCTTCACCCTCCCCACCATCTCCCTCTTGGCTCTGGCTCTCCCGAGGGTGCTGGCAGAGATGGTTTGCCACAGGGATGTCACAGTCCCAGGCTGGCTTGAATGGGGTGATGTGCCAGGGTGGTGGTGGCAGTGTGGGATGACAGCAGAGCTCTGGTGGTCCCTCTGGCCTCACCATGACCTGAATGCCTGGGTGGGTTCTTGGACTCTGAAATGTGACTGCTCCAGGCTTTGGTGACCAACACTGTCCCATAGGAACAGCCAGGCACACGATCAAATCTTCCAGCTATGTCTGTTCCCCCAAGGGACATGTCTCACCTCTCCCAGGAGCAGGATTAGGGATGCCAGCAGAGCCCTCACTCTGCTGTGCTTTCTCCCACTACATGCTCCAGGTCTTCCAGCCAGACCCTTGGGAAATACCTCCCAGCCGCCCTCCCCAGCTCTGCCACCAGCTTTCCCACCAGCAGAGTCCCCTGGGCTGGCCCTGCCACCAAATCCAGTGCCACCCATGTGGCTGTTTTGGGTGTGGGAATGTTTTGGAGGAAGTACACGACTTTCACAGATGATTTTGTCCACCTAGTATGTTTTTAGCTGCCTTCCCTCTACCCATTGTGTCTCAGCTTCCAGGTGGCAGCTCCCATGCAGCATCCCCAGCCACATTCCACCATCTGGAAGTGCTGTGCCACGTTTGCATCCTCATCTCCCCCCTGCTCGCTCCCCAAGGCCTCAGCCGTGTCTCAGCTGCGGGTGGCTATTCCTGCCCAGCTTTGTCCCACACACATCTCGTGGGGCTGATCCCTGGCAATGGCAAGGCAACACTCATTCCCTGGCCTCTCCCACCCAGCACCTGCTTGTACATAACCCTCGAGTGGTCCCTGCATTGTCCCAGACCTTGATTTCATTGCATGTGTTGGTTTTCCCTCTTCTCTGGCTGTACCCAGCTGGAAACCTTTCACCATGGTGGTTCACAAAGCTTCACTCCTTCACCTCCTGGGTCCCAGAGACCCTTGCTCAGAGAGACCTGGGGGATTTGGATGCTGTCTTGGAGCATGGTGGGCTGGGGGCTCAGGGGATGCTGTGGGGCAGAGGTGCTGGAGGGAAGGACCCAGAGAGGGGAGCCAGTGGCTGTGCCCCAGTCTCGCTCCTCAGGCTTTCTGTGCCTCCCCATCACCTTTGGGATGGTTTTTGCCTCTGGCACAGTCTCCTCACAGGCAGCAGACCCAACCTGCCCCTCACCAGCCCCTGCCATGGTGCCAGTGTCCACCAAAGCTGGGTGAGAGCCAAGCATGGGCAGGAGAAGGCCAAAACCCCTTCCCCAGATCTCCCACCAGAGCAGGACCCAGGCAAGCCACTGCCTCTCACTCACTCACTCCCACAGTGCCCTGGTGTAGTGCTTTGACCCAGCCACTTATTTATGAACCAAGTACATGGTTGGTTGTTTGGTGGCTCCTTTTTTAATGAGTAAAACATTTAAAATCAGTTTGAACAGACTCTTCAGCAGTATGAAGAGATCGTGCTGGCTTGAAGAGCAGCAGCTGGTTTAATGGATTTTTTTTAAATCATTTTGGGAGTTGGAGTCTTTTCTCCCCCCCTCCCTTCCTAGCAGGTTTGCTGTGTTGGCATTTCTGCATTTGGGCAGGGACTCCCCAAACCTCAGTGTTCTGAGTCTTCCCATGTTTGCAGCTTTTAGGGATGTGCAGCTGCCACAAACACCCTGTCCCTTGAGAGCTGTTCTGAGGGGTGGCTTGTGCCATAGCTCTGCCTGAATTCCACAAAATCCCTGTCCTGGGAGAAACCTTTTACAGCTGTAACATGCGGGAGCCAGATTTGGTCTGGAAGCTGGGGAGAGAGAAGGCAAGCACACGTGCTAAGGTTTGGCCTTTGCAGGGCCTTGGGTGCAGCAGGACAGGAAGGGCTTCACCTGGTGAGTGCAGCCTCTGGCTCTTTCTGGAAGGCAGCAGCTGCAAGGAGCACCCCAGGATGGATTCATTCCCCAGGGCTTTCAGCAAGATCTGGCAAGAGATGTGCTGGGGACACGAGGTCAGAAGGCAGAAGGGCAGTCCCAGAGAGCCCTCCTGCACGGGGCTGTGTGTCCACATGTCCGTGTGTCCATCTGTGTTTCTGTGCAGTGCTTGTGGTGGGACCCAGTGTCACCAGACTTGCCACCACAGCCAGCACGACCTGGAGGCCCTGGGAGTGCAGAGCCTCCCCTCCATCATCATTCTGTCTGCCAAGTTACTTTTTAAGCCAATAAACTCCAGAGGGGAGCCCCCAGCTAAGGATGCTTTTTGGCTTCCTGGGGTCCATAAAACCCTACAAGTCATTCTCCTCTGCTGTTATAATTTTTTTACACAGTCTTTTGTAAGCTCTCCAACTGACTATGCAGAGAACGTGTGGATCTGTCTCTCTCCCCAGCTCCCCTCACCTGCCTTTTTCAGTGTCTAAGTAAAATATTTAGCTTTTTTTTTTTTTTGGATAATAATAAAACTTTGGAAAAAAACCTGAAAAGGTCCAGCTTTGTGGGTGGTGGGGGGGAAGTGGAGATGCTTTGAAACTCTAACGTTGATGTAAATACTTTGCTATTTGATAATTAAATTCAAACAGACCTCACAAAACCAAAGTGTAGCTTGTATATGAGAGGACTTGTGAGCTCTTTAGCATCCCTGTTAGAGGAGCTGATGCTATCTGGAGCATGTGCACACCCATGTGAAGCTCCTGGTGCTTCAGACACTTTTTTTGGAAGATACTTCTGGTTTTCCCTCTCCTGGTTTTCCCTTTTTGGTGCTGCTTCTGGTCCGCTGGAGCCATTCCCTGCACAGGCTCGTGGTTCAGCAGAGGATCAGGGCCATGTTCAGCATCTCGAGCAGTCCTGGAGGAAAAGCAAAGTGACAGTCACTGCAGTCAGGCCCTGAGGGGTGCTTGTGTGCCCCCAGCCTGGGACACACTGGCACAGCAGGACTCTGCCATTGCATGGCAAAGCAAGCATAGGGCAGGGCAGGGCAGGGGTGGTGCTTGTGCTGCCAGAATGCAGGGCATGGGCACGGTGTCCCTGAGTGAAACCACCCAGGCTGGGCTGGGGGATGACAGGACAGGGGCAGCGTCTCTTCAGCAGAATCTGCTTTATCAGCAACTCCAAGAAATAGCCTGCTCTGTTAAGGTAATTAGTGGGTGCTGATTGGGATCCCTGATTAAGTAATTGATGTATAGCACAGCACTGGGAGTAGGAAGCTTTCTAAATGCAGAATGGGTGCTCATCATCATCACCATAGTCTGGGGTGGCTTTAGTGCCCCAAGCCCCCTGTCTGGCTGCTCCCTCTTCCTCAGACTGGTAAACGACAGTCTTATCACCTTAAATATTTAATGCTTTATGTTTTGTTTGTCTTTAAAACAATTAAGCGATTGAGGGATTATCTCCTGTGTGCAGGTCCCGCGGTCCAGGTGCAATGTGTGGGCTGGGGGTGGGCTGGAGAGCTCACCCCAGGAGGGAAGCTGAGGCCGTGGCTCCTCCAGCCCTCGGATCTGCACCTTTGGCTTTCCTGTTTGAGAATGGAATGGCCATGGGTGGGAAAGGGAGGAGGAGATGGTGCTGGGGGAGGCCAGGGTGCTGCTGTCCAGCCTGAGCCCTGGGGCAGCACAGTGGGGAGTGAGGTGGTTTGTGTACAGGGGATGAGGGGACTGGATTCAGTACTTCCAAGCCCTGCCTATGGCACCGTTTTCTTCTTCCTCTCCCTGTCTCATCCTCAGCCTCAGCAGCAGCTGAGGCATCTTAAGAGGGTGTTAGGGTGGAGATGTGGCTGCCCCTGAGCTGATCCAGTGAGGAGACAGGGGTCCTGTGCTGGGCAGTTTGTGCTGGCAATGGGCTCTAAAATGGTGAGGATGAGTTGTTGTTTGACTTGAGCATCCCCTTCATTTACCCAAAGCTCAATGGTAGTGCTCCCCAAGAATGTGGAGTCCTGGCTCCCACAGGATAAATGCTCTTGAGTACACAGGGTCAGCCCTGAGCTGCACATCCTGAGTTGTGCTGAGGGTCTGGGGTGTCTCCCACAGCCCAAATGCAGCAGAAGGTCTCCTGGGGCAGGAGCAGGGTGCTGTTTGTTAAAGGGTTGGCAGGACTGTGCCAGGCTCTCAGGTTTTGCTGGCAGTGCCACCAGGGCTCTGACAGTGCCTGTTACTCACTGGTAACAAGGGGTGGACAGGAGGCTGCCAGCATGCGTTGACACAGAGGACACAGCCTGTTGTCACTTGGATCCCATCCCCTCCAGCAGCAGGTCTGGGTGGCACCTGAGCCATCTGTCCTCCCTTGCCCTGCTACCAGAGGATTTGCCTTTGTTGGAAGAGCAGCAAAACCCTCTTGCCAAGGGTTAATCTCCAGGCTCTGGAGGGGAGGGCTGAAGTCCTTACCTGACTGTAGCTTACCTCCCACGGCTGGGAAACCACCTGGTGCCAGAGAAAAGCTGCAGGGCAGGGCTGCCTGTGACCCTGAGCAACATCTGTGGATTGCCTGGCTCAGGAGACTTGGCTGGACCAGCCTGGGTGACAGCACGAGGGGACAGGGCTGGTGCCATTGTCGGTGGGACTGTGCCTCTGCACTTGGCTGCCTCCCTGAGCCCACCAGCGGCTGCTTCCAGCCCAAATGGCTCCTCCATGGGATCAGCCTCTTTCCCCCGGCTGCTGCTGCTTGTAAAGGCCATGTTGTGGGCCTGTCCCAGGGTGAGCAGGAGGAGAATCCAGGCGGGAGGCATTGATCACCCAGATCCATGGATGAGAGGCAGATGCTGGGAGAGCAGGCTGGTTCCTGCCTGCACCCTGAGCAGTGCTGGGGTGCTCAGCTGCCGAGTGTCAGATCCTGAGATGATGCACTCCCATGGATGTCAGGCAGATCTAAGGTTCAAAAAACTGTATTGTGGCAAGCCCTGTGGTATTCCAGCTGCTCATCCTGGGGATGCTCCCTCTTCCTGAGAAGGGCTGAGAAGTGTGAAAAGCCCCTGGACGCTAAGGCTGCACTGAGGAGTCCAAGGGAACTTGCCTGAGCCAAGCTGCATCTCTGTTTCTACGGATTGGAGCCTGGGCTGGCTTTTGTTTTGTTTTGTTTTGTTTCCTTTATTGACCCTGCTGTGTCACTGATCTGTTACGTGACCTAGAAAAGAAAATGATCTCTCCCTCATACAGAAAGACAAAGGAACAGCTTAAGGCTCCAGCTCCATTTATCTAGGGAGCATCAGGCAGATGGACTTTGTAATTCAGCAAGGTGATGAGACTCACTCAGTGCCAAAGTGTCAAGTGACACTTGCAGGCAGTGTCCAGGCTCAGTGGGGCCTGGCACAGCACAGTGGTTGTGTCCCAAATCCCACTGTTTGAGTCACTGGTGTAGTTGCTGACCCATTCAGTCCCCACAGAGACCCCGTGGTGCCACCAGGATCCCCACAGACAGAGCCACCCCACTGCTCTTCTGGCAGAGAAGGGCAGAACACCTCGTGTGAGCACTTTTCCATGGAGCTGGCAAACGCCTGGCTGAGCACTCCGGCTGTGTCTGCCCAGGCTCACCCCATCTGTGGTGCACAGGCAGGGAAGCTGTGATGCTGCTTTTCAGAAGCCATCGGGTTTGACCTGTTCTGCAGTCACAAGCTGGTTTTTCACAGTCTCTTTATAGAGGACAAACCAGGCATTAGCATGGGATGTGAGACGTGGTTGAGTTCCTTGTTCTGCCCGAGGCTTTCTGTCTGACCATGACAAAGTTGCTTTAATTTTCTATCTTCAAAATGAAGATGGTATCTCAGGGCCCTAAGGAGAGTAAGAGAGTGTGTTAGGGAGGGCTGAGTGCATATTAAAGAGTGCTCCTTCTCTGCATTAGGGGTGGGAGGTTTCTTACCCCACTGAAAGCTGTGCCACAGCCTCATTCTTCTGAAGTGCTTTTCTGGAGCTGGGTCTCACACAGGGGAAGAGCCCGCAGCTGTGCCTTGTCTTGAACCCCATGTACAAAGCCAGGGCTTGCTCTCATCCAAAGGGTTGTCTGGATTCGTGGCTAGCACTTATTTAAATTGCTGTAAAGTGCAACTTGCCTAGTGAGCAACAGAAGTGTTCTCTTGACAGAACGGAGTGCATTAGATTAAATACATTGAAACATAAAAGTTGCTCAGAGCACAGCTGTGCCATGGTTTGCAATGAGTGCCCTCCCCTCTCCTTTCAATTTGTTATTTATGCCTGAGTTGATGTGACAGCTACTGGGATTTCCCTCGGCCTGACAGGTGACAGAGCTGTCACATCTATTTTTGATGTGGCACACGCCTTTTTTTTTCATCATGTAAACACTAATATGTCCTGAACCCTTTCCAACTTGGACCTGGTCTTCAGAACAAAGGATAAAGCCAGCCTATTTCAGCTCCAGCAGCACAGTTCCCACACCCTTTAACACTCTCAGGTGCTGCTGGATCTGAGTCTGTCTCTCCCTGGTCTATGCAGGGGCACGGCCAGGGCTGGGGAAGGGCTCACACCACCACATGTCCCCTGGATGGCTGGTGGCAGCTGGACTGCCCTGAGCAGAGGGACAGGCTGGGGTGACGTGGGATGGGCTTACACCACGTGGGCACCCAGCAGACACTTTTACTGTCGGTGCTGGGGATTAGCAGCTCCCAGGACACAGCTCCGGGGTTTAATTTCATAAGCAGCGAGAAAAAGGGGAATTTATCACATAAGTGCAGAGATACAGGACACAGGAGGTGCCTCTGGTTGTGAGATGAGGCTGTTTAGGAATTGCCAGTCTGGCTCCCAGTCTGCCCACGGTCAGCTTAAACAGTCAAGAGGAGTCAGTACCGGGAGCTACAGGGCAAACAGGCTCTGCCTCTCACTGGAGACGGTTTGGGGTTGCTGTGCTGGGAAGAGAACAATGCAGAGACACGTGATAGCTGGGCTAAAGCATCCACAATGAGCAGCCAATGCATCATGCTGGGCAGGAGGCCATAGACCAAAGTTTATAAAGCTTTATTAAACATTTTGAACAGCTGTGCAATGAACAAACAATACTCTGGAAGTTTCACAACCTCATAGCTTGAACTGCCTCAGGACAGCAACAGCCACTTCTGCTGCTCTCCACCAGAAGACTGAAGGAAAGACAAACATATGGCAAAGGGGAGGGAAACCTTCAAAGTTTAGAATAAGTGTTTTGTGTCATCCTCTAAGGCTTCTCACAAACCAACCTCTGCCCCAGGCTGCAGGCCTGACCCACCACCACCTTGCATTCTTGACATCCTTCTGCCAGGGAAGCTGGAGACACCAGGCATTTTTCCAGCCTCTGCCCTTCTCTAGTCAGTAGCACCAGCACCTTCTGTCACCTCTGTCCCAAAACCATTATCTCTGAAAATGGCTGAAGCATTTACTGCTTCAAGCCATGCCTCCACCTCAGGATCCTCTCCTGCCCTGCCCACACCCAGCCTTTTGGGCTAGCATGACTTCTGTAGGGTGAAGTTCACAGTGGCTTCCAAAACCCTGTGTCTTGCAGCATGCCAGTTCTTTATCCCAACAGTCAACACCTTGGTAAACCCAGGACATGTAGGAGGAGGGGAAGAGACAGTCTCTACTGCCTGTGAGGCTTTATAAAAGCAGCAGCATAACTTTCAGGCTGGGATCTTGGAGCATACAGAGTTCAGAAAGCACTTCAGCAGTGCACACATCTCTTTGGCAGGCTGAGCAGGAGGAGATGACTCAACTGCCTCTGGCTCCAGCAGCTTTTGGCCAAGTCCATTTGAGAGCTGTTGCACTTGCCCTTGATCAGCAAGGTGGGAAGGCTGGCTCCCCACAAAGAGAGACTGAGAGAATCTTGTAGCTATTCAAGCAGGATCAGTGGGCCAAGAGCCCTGAGTTAGACCACCATGGCCTATTGCAGACAAGTGACACACAACTCCAGCACTCCCAGCTGGGCAGGGGCCAGTGGCTCAGGCTTCCAGCAGTTCTCAGTTGAGAGGGCTGGTGTCTGTTCCCGGTGATACGGGAAAGAAAAAAAAAAAGACTTCTGCTTCTAAAAAAGCAGGTGGTGCTGCCAGAGTTCACACAGTAAACGAGTTGAATTTCACAGGCAGAGTGGGAAGAATTTGCCACTCCAGTCCACGCACAGTTACAGGAAACAGGTTGTCCTTACTCCAGTCCCATACCCAACACCCCCTCCTCCCCAGCCCCACCCCCTTTTTAAAAGCAAAACAAGAGCCCTCAGCAGACTGGAAGATTATGGTTTTCTAGGTGCCCACTATGTTGGGATCATGAGCTGATTCTGGCAACTGGGATCCTGTGCAGTGATACAAGAAGCAGTTCCCCCAGCAGCTGTAGCAGATGAGGAATAGAGCTGCCAGGAAGACCAAGGCACAAATTGTGCAAGGTTTCCGTTCCAGGAGAAAACTGAGCAGGTAGAATCCCATGAACATTGAGTGACTGAACCACAATGCTGGGTTGAGGGGCTTGGGTATGAGCAGGACAGGCAGCAACCACTGAAGGCAGTACATCGTGGCTGGCTGGCTGGGGCCTCGTGGCAGTAGCAGTCAGAAGTGCTCCAGAACAGGCTCCAGCAATTCCTCCAGAGGGCAGGCTGCTCTGTAGGGAGGGGAAAATGTCAAACTGTCAGAGAAAAGCAGAGGAAAAAAATCAACTGACATTCTTCTATAGCTTCAATTACTCCCAAGCATCATATGCTGATGGTTGAACTCCCAGTACTAAATTTTGGTGTGTCTTGGAGCCAGTGGAAAGCTTCCTGCTTTCTGAACCACCCAGCTGGGGACAGGATCAGCTAATGCTGGTGTGGAAGTGTATCCTGCGTGCTCTGTTCTTCAGGCCTTCACCCAGGCCTAACAAGTGAGACCCTTTGAGCACAGTGCAGGAACAGAAAGGGAGAGGGGGAAATGAAAAACAAGCTGCCACAGCCTTCCCTACACACACTGATCCAAGACAGTCCAAAGGCCTGAGTGATGATAAAAAGAAATGCAATTGGAGGGGAATCATTATTTGGTGCTACAGAGAAGTGTTAAGGAAGCATTAGTGTAAGGAATTGTTCTGCATACAAACAATAAAGTCTTCCAGCAGGACAGCACCAGACCAGCTTCACATCAAGCTACCCAGGAAAGCCCTGGCAGTGTCCAGGCTGCAAAACAAAGGGAAGCACAGTCCCTGCTTAAGGATTTATAATCCTTGCCAAACAGCTAAAGTCAGATAAGACAAAGTATGTGAATAGATCAAAGGGGGAGACAGGCTCAAAATGGCAATTTCCATAAGTGCTGTAAACACAGGATTTCCTCACTTGGATTATTATAAAACCCTCTGGAAACTGAGCTTTAAGGGCTTTCCTAAGCAGGGATGGCAGCACACTACAAGTCCAGAAAACCTGCTTGTACTACCTTTAGCAACCACCTCAAAAACACTATGTGTGTGCTTTTGTTTTCTCCTTTGAAGCACTACAAACACCTTCAAGAATTTCAAATGGCTTTAAAAACAATAAATGCTTCACTCCCCACTAAGAAGAGCCTGGTGGGGACAGCTCCTTGCAGCAATCCTTGTATCTGCAATTACTCAATGTAGCAGTGCTCCCTCAGAAGGATGAAGGGCTCAGCCGAGCCTGTTGGGATTACAGCTGGGGGGTGGGAAGGTTAGTAGGATGAAGGAGTGAGAATGTAAACAAACAGCACATTCCACTGGCTCCTGTTGGCAGGAGTAGGGATTTCCTGGCAAAGGGAGGGAGAATGAGGGATTGCAGAGAAAAGCCAAGAGAAAACCACATGAGGTTCTCTTCCAAAAGAACACTGAGGTCAGACTTGTCCTGCAGGTACCAACGGGCTCTGCTGTGAGCAGTAGGAAACGCTGCCATCCTGAGCAGCACCATCTATTTTACTTTAATGTTGGTAAAAAACACAAGCCAACATCTCCACCAGCACAAACGTTATTTGGGGAAAGTACATTGTCCTGGTGCTCCTGCAAGGGAGTGCTCTCCAGCAGAGAGGGCAGCTGGAGATCAATTAGTAAAACTAAGCTGGAGCTCAGTAGCCAAAGAGTAAGGAAAAAGTTATTTTATTCTGCACTACAGATAAAGCCAAGTCACAGCAATAAAGCTCCCAGTGTTAGTCCTGTTTTAGGCAGGCCACTCACTTGCATCTTAAAGGGTAAGTCTAGTCCCAAGCCTTTTCCCCATCTATAAACTGGAATTAGCTATTACTCACTTCAGAACAAAACATGCTGTCTGCTTGCCTTTGTGAATTGCTCAGATGTTTCTGGAGTAAACAATACCACAGAAGTACTGGAGAACTTTTTTTCCAAGGGGAAGAATGGAGAGAAAAAGATCTAACCACAAACATTTGAACAGGAAGGTCATTAAACCCCATCACCCAACTTTTCAGTTCAGATTGCACTGAATGCAACAAAGTTGTACTAAATCAATGATCTGCAGCTGCCTTACTCATCCTGAAATGTCCCTTTCTTGAAGTTTCCTGTAATATTTTTCTCAGAAGTGCTCCAAACACTGAGCATTAAAAATCACTGTCTAAACATCATGTCATGTTTTTGCCAGATCCAGCCATAAGTTGCATCAGCTTGACTTCTGTGGCAATTTGTGTCACCTGTTCTTGAAACTTTAAAGTGCCTACTTTGCTTTGGGTTTTCTGTCTCTAGAGCAAAGAAATGGGTAAAGAATGTGACTGTTAAGTAGCACAAGGCTGAAACAAAGCACTAGAATTTTTCAGAACTAATGTCACAAATCTCACAGCTTTAATAGTCATGCATCAAGCCTTTAGCCCCAAACTTTACAACTGAGTACAGTTAGAAAATAATTATAATTTGTGTTGTAGCTACACTTCATGGTCTGGCCTCTTCATTCCTACAATGTTCTTAACAATAACACTGAGTTGATTTGAAGCATCTAAGCTTTACTTGAGCACTTCCTACAAACACAAAGCCATCTCAGAACAAGTTACTCATTTTAAAACATTAGTATTTCCTGCAAGAGCCAGTTGCTTGCAGCAATCAATGCAACCACTCTGCAGAATAAAGAACAATTTAATAGTAGTTATTTTTACTACGAAGTTTCAACGCCAATGCCCTTCAACCTGCAAACCTCCTGGATTTCTGACAAATGCAGATATTCAAACAATTGCTCTTTGTAGTCAGTTTGCTTGTATTTTCCTGTGCCCCTTCACCACCCACCAGTTAAAGGCTGATGACCCTTTGCTATATCCCACAGCTGGCCCCAGATGAAGTCCCTACTACTGGAGGCTGCGACAGCTCTGTCTCCCTCAAGGGACTTTCCACTAGTAAGATACGTGCTCTTCACCAGAGATTCTTTGTACAGCTGGCTTTGAGACTGAGTTTGCTTTCCACTCCATTGATTGAAGAGAAACAGCACCTCCTGCTATCAGCTCTTTACTGAGCAAGGAACATTCTCCTTCGTGTCCAGGACAGGCAGATCCTTCTGGAAGCCACAACAATATTCGGTTTTGCCTGGATTCTCAAGCAAGGTGCAACTTGCAAATTAAAGATTCCTACCCTGTTGTCTTTGTCCCCTCCTCACAATCCAAGCCAAAGATTACCATGTTCCAGAGCAAATAATAACCTGTCACCCAAGAGGACTGGTTTCACAACTGCATCCTGCTTTCCCTCAACCAGTTGCTCTTGTTCTCCCCTGCCTGACTCACCTCTTGCCTCAGCCAGCCCAGTGTCCTGCTATCCTCACACCTGCTCCTTTGTTGCTCCTCATGTCATCTGATTTGGTGGCCACTCGTGTTTACCTGATGGCTCCTTTCCACTTCCTCCTTTCAGCCCTCCACAGCTCTTGGAGCCACGTGAACTCACTTCAGGCCCCTGAGCAGCAGAGCTGGTGCTGCTCCCCCTGTGGCCCAGTCTGATCTCCCTGTGCTGCCAGAGCCTCCTCCTGCCAGTTCCTGCGGGCAGAGGAGCAGCCAGGGGAGGTTCCCTGCACACCTCCTCAGTAAGCAAGCATCAATACTTCTCCCTTATTAGCTGGCTTCCACTGCATTCCCAGCCCTTCCTGCTGTCACCTCCCCTCCCAAAAACATTCAGGTCCTACTGGTGTATGTTTGTGGGGAGGATTTTGGAATTTCAGTGCAAAAGCAGCAGCAGACCTTTCCCAGGCAGAAACAAAACTTCAATTATGACAGGTCTACAGTGAGAAGCACAGTGCACTGCTCAGCAACGGATCAGTCATGTCTTGGAATAAATCCATCTGAGGAGAGATCAAGCTGTTCCTTCACATTCTACAAACTAAGCAATTAACGCACCTACACCATAGGTTTGGCACATCAGTATGCCAACACCAAGCCTGTACCTTTCTCAAGAATGCTTGAATTCATTAACAGTCCATTTACCCTGGAAGGGGAGAATAATCAGCCAGCTCTCCCTAAGCACTTCAAGGGTAAGCTTGTTCAGACCTTGCTAAGGCAGCCTTTAAGCCAGTAATGTCTGCACAGAACTCCCCCAGCAGATGCTACAGAAAGACTCTCCCAGGCTGAGAGCTGCAATAAAACACTGAGTAACCTTTTTATTGGGGTGTGCTGGTGCCATCCTCCGCCTTTCCCAAAAGCTGAAGTCTCTGCTTGTGAAGAAAAGCCACATTGGTTGGATAAAAGTCTCTCAAGTTATCCAGTTATGCACATAAACTGAAGAGCAAGCTTCAGGGATGTGTATCTTACCTACAGTGCTCACCTGTTTGCTTAAAATTGTTTTAATCACAAACCCTGTTACAACTTCTAACTGATGTGTATGGGCAGTGCTTCACACTGCCAGCGTGTGCTCAAAACCAACTCAAATATCACACAGCACCCAAAACAGCTGCTGAAAAAATACACAACATCCAAAGCACTGGGACAAAAAGAGATGTGAAGAACTATCAAGTGACAAGTTTGAAGAGTTCAGCTAAGAAAAGCAACAGCAGACCAGCTTCCCAGATGCCAACCCTCTATCGTAAACCCAAGAACCATAACTGCTCAAACTTTAACATCTATTTGCAGCAGGGATTAACTTCTCCAGGGCTTTTTTTTTAGCCTTGCCACTATTATTTCAATTTTTTTAAAAGCTTTATCTGTTGGTATGACTCAGCTGGAAAGAGTGAGTCTACAATTTTTGGCAAAGACCTTACCCTAGTCTTGGATCGTGCCTTGGACACTTGATGCAGACTCCGAAATGGTGCAATGTAATCACAACAGTTTCCAAAAAGAGCAACAAATCCTTTACTAACCAAGCCTCGGGGTTAGTGTTCTGATTTCTCAAGGTAGACACAAGCCGAAGTACCTCACTAGGTGAAAAGTGGAGGCTCTCTGTTGAGCCACTCTTTCCACCACTCCCAAAGCTGCCCTCTGAGCTTCATTACTGATAGGGGATGGATCAGCTTTTGCCCAGAGGCAGTGCCCACTCCGTCTGGACTGCAGTGCCCTCACAGCACCAGGGTGAATCCTCCTCCACCCGTGAGAAAAAGGCAGAGGAGAGATCCAAACTAAAACTAACTGGTGTTTTCAGAGTGCTTGGAATGGGCCTGGAAATCATCAGCAATCAGAGGAGCAGAAGCTTAAGTCAGCCAGCTCTGTAGTGGGAAGAGAGGTCAGTGGTCATGGTTATCATCTGAAGTATTACTACTTTCATTTGTACTAATTCAGTATTTTTCAGTGGTCCTCATTCCTACCTTCTGCCTTTGTTTAACTGCCAAAGATCACAACTTCCAGGCCCATTCCAAGTTCCCTGAGAAAAGTAGTTTTAATCTGGACCTCTTCTCTACCTTCTGTGCCTTCAGCAGGCTTCAGAGGTCCTAATACAGTCTGATAAGGGTGAGTTTTCTGCATCTCAGGTTAGGAGAGGCAAAAAATGCTGTTTGGGCAGCTATGAGGAGTTATGACCTATAGTTTGGAAAGACAAAGGTTACTGCACTATCACAGTACTCACAAGGTCCATTGAAATGTTTCAGTACCAGGCAAGTATGGGAGAGTTCAGCATGTTGCAGACTGCATTTAAGAGCTTGTTTTCCCTCTTCTCTTGCATCTTTGGGATATCATGAGCAATGTTCGTATGACAGAACACCTCGTAAACTCCCTTTGTAGCTGGCTCAATGCACGCATGGGGGCTCGGGGAGGGTGCTTAGCCGGGCACAACAGCGCTGTATTCATAGACTGTCACAGAATATCCCGGGCTGGAAAGAACCCACAAGGCCCATCCCAGTCCAGCTGCCTGGACAAAAGCTTCTCAGAGCCCTGGGCAGAAACGGGCCTGGGTTTCCTTTCAGAAAGCACTAAGGAGAGCTACGAGAGGTTCGTGAACGAGCCAAGGAANGGGTTCTTGTAATGAGCGACGCTTGATCTGTTCAGCCTGGAGAAGGGGGAGACCTTAGCGCTGGTCTTCCTCACGAGACGCAGCTCCGATCTCTTCATGCTCATGACCAGTGACGGGACCCGAGGGAATGGCCTGGAGTTGTGTCAGAGGAGGTTTAGGCTGGATATTAGAAAAAGGATTTTCACCCAGATCGTGGCTGAGCACTGGGACAGGCTCCCAGGGCAGTAATCACAGCACCCAGCCTGGCTGAGTTCAAGAAGTGTTTGGACAACACTCAGGCATAGGGTGGGATTCTTGGGGTGTTCTGTGCAGGGCCACAAATTGGACTCGAGCATCCTGGTGGGTCTCTTCCAACTCAGAATATTCTGTGGTTATTATTCAGTTGTGTTTGCATGCTCCATTGCCCCTTGTGCTGTGCTGCCTCACAGAGCCACAGAGGACAGTGGGGCTGGCAGGGAGCACTGCAGGCCATCCAGCCACCCCCTGCTCCGCTGGGTCCCCACAGGCACAGTGCTCTGGATCGTGTCCAGGGGCATGGGAATATCTCCAGGGAAGGAGCTCTGTGGGCAGCCTGTTCCAGTCACCCACACAGTAAAGTTCTTCAGGTGGAACTTCCTGTGTTCCAATTCCTGTTACCTCATCCCATTGTTCAGCACCACCCGGGATAGCCTGGCTCCGTCCTCAGAACACCCTCCCTGCAGCTGTTCACAGGCATTGATAAGGTCCCCTCTCAGTCGTCTCTCCTCCAGCCTAAATAGCCTCAGCTCCCTCAGCTTTTCCTCCTAAGACAGATACCTTTATCATCTTCACAGCCCTCTCCTGGACTTGCCTCTGGGAGCTCCATGTCTCTGGTGTACTGAGTAGCCCAAGGGAAAGAAGAAGTGTCCAGGAAAAAAACCAAAACAACCAAAGACCAAGATCTGGCATTTTCACAACGATTTAAAAGCCACCCAGCCACAGTTGCAGCACCACCCACTTTTCCCACAGTGTTTTCCACTTGGCTGGCCCGTGCATTTGATGGGTGTGATAAGACCTGCTCTCCCAATGGCCTGGCAAGTGTGTATCCAGCCTGGGATAGTTTCCCTCTGCTCTGCCATTATTCTGGGCTGACCTCTTTATGGGACGTTTAAAATTCCTACTTTATGGCACTGCATGGGAATGGCCCTAAAGCCCTTGGATATGCTAACTCTGATGGTAGATGCTGGCTGATGATTCCCATGGCACTCCATGACCACTCAGAAAGGATCCCACCTTACACCAGCAGCAAGCAGGGAACTGGGCAGCTCTGAGCTGCTCCAGCATGTGCTGCTGGTTGCAGTCTGCAGGATTGAGGCTGGATCCAACCTGACACAACCTGAGGTCTCCAAATCCTTTTGCAAACTGCAATGCAGACCCTCATGCCTAAGACTCCTGCCCTGCTGTGGGAGGTGCGTGCTCACTCGTGTTTTGGTTGTAGTTCCAGTTTTCTATAAAGAAATGCCATTTTGCATTTGAAGCCTGACTGGTGGAGCTGTAGCTGGAAGCAGTGTGAGCTCCCAGCCCCATGGCACCTTTTCCAGCAGGCAGGAACAGAGAGGGATCGCCCAAACCTCACATTTCAGCAGGCTCTGCAGGCTGCATGGAGCCATCCAGTGGAGTGGACCTGTAAGGAGCTGCAGAGTAAAGAGCATCTCTGGCATGGAAGGGAAAGGTAATCCCAGGCCAGTGGGAACAGGTTGTTCTGTGCAGGACAGAAGGCCATGGGGTTTTTATGGTCTTTCTGTTCAAGCAGAAGCTTTTAAAGGACCTCTGGCTGTGCTCTGCTTTGGTTCTGGGGAATATTTCTTCCAATGATTTCCCTGTGCTTTGTTTAGCTGGTTGTAAGCTAAGTGTCTGTTCCAATCACAAAAGCCACA
The DNA here is from genome assembly GCA_013400955.1 of Drymodes brunneopygia. Lineage (NCBI taxonomy): Eukaryota > Metazoa > Chordata > Aves > Passeriformes > Petroicidae > Drymodes > Drymodes brunneopygia. The sequence continues at coordinate 542,072 of VZTZ01047235.1, read as the reverse complement.
TGTGAGATGGAAAGCAGCACTGTCAGCTGCCAAGCAGCAGCACCACTGACCTCCCACTGCTCTGTGTGAGCCACAACAAGGTGGTAATTTGTATTTTGAGAAAATAACTGAGGAGCACAGTGGTGCCAGTGTTCCTGCATTCCCAGCCCGGGGCTGGCTGCAGCTCAGCACTCGGGGTCTGCTGAGCCAAAGGTCCCCAAAGCTCCAGAGACATTGTGGGTGCAGAGGAGGATCTTGTGCTGTGGCAGAGGGGTCAGCAGGTGGAGGGTTTCAAAAAACTGCAAACAGAAGTTGTGAGCAAGAGAAGCTTTTTCCTGCAAAAGAAAATAAAGCCTTGCTGTTGCTGAGGGGACAGACATACACTGTGGCCAACAATTAATTTTCAACCTGGCTTAAATGTGGCCGAGTGTGACAGGATGCATCTGTGAAACGTGGCAATTGTGGAAGGTGAGATGTTAGAGCAGATGAATCCCTCTCTTTGCTGCAGATCACACCCTCTTGCCTGCATCAAATTCCAGCTGATCCAGGCAACATGCTACAGACTTGGCAGCTCACAGTCTTAGAAGGTCAACCCTGCCTGTGGGGCTGAGAAAGTAAAACCAACCAAGAGCAGCACAAAGGTACAAAACATTCAGGTTTACTTCCAGCACCATTCCCAGCATGTAAGTTATACCTCTCCCAAACAGAAGTCTTTTACTTTTTCCAATCCCATAGCAGTGCAGTTCAGTAGTCAATGGGCTTAGAGCCATTTCCCATCTTAGCAATGGAAGTGATCTCTCAGCTTGGCGGATCCCGAAGAGAGATCCAGGCAGCAAAACAGAACAAACTGCTTCCAGCAAGACAAAGAGGCAGCCATGCTCTGCTATCTCAGTCCCCCCACAGAGCCCTGCAGGCAGTGCTGGCTGCCCTGGCTCCTCTCAGAGTGGGGGTACCCCCCTGAATTTTCGGATGACGTTGGCCAGCCACTTGGCCAGCCTGCCCCGGCTCGGCTCCTCCACATGGAACGTTCTGGTCAGCAGGTTGTAGAAGGAGCCGTAGCACACGGCCACCACGGTGCAGGTGAGGCAGATGACATTGTAGGGCATGCTGAAGTCTGGTGTTGGCAGGTTCACCAGCAGTGGCTCCGTGTACAGGCGCACAAAATAGCTGGAGCCATCAGAGGAAGGAAACCTGGAGAGTGCAAGAAGGAAAGGCAGGGTCAGCCTGCACAGGACCACTGCTTTGTGCTCACCAGACAGGATGAGAGCAGCCGCAGCCTGCAGGGTGTGGCACAGCCCTGCTCCCCAGCACAAGCACACTCACAGCGAGGCGAAGAGAGGGCTCTGCTCCACATCCATGTCCTTCATCGCAGTGACACTGGGCACCAGGGCACTGAGCACAGATGAGCTAAGGGCACAAAGAACATGCCAGTGTCAGTCCTGACTGCAAAGACATCTGCAGAGATCTGGGCAGCAAGGCCCAAAAAGGGAAGAGAGGCTGAGGAATGTCATTACCTGACATAAAAGCCGTGATTGGGGTCAGGCGGGTACTCTGTCCACTTCAATAAGGCTCTCTCAAACTGGATTGTGATCTTGGTGACAGAGTTGGCTGGCAGCTGGATCAGCATTTCCAAGAGGTGAGGCCGTCTCCGGTCCTGGGCTGGCTGGTAGTGGATGTAACCTAACCCCAAAGAGATTTCAGCAATGGCACCAGCGGGACCTTGTCCAATCTCACATTGCCTGGACATCTCCTGTGAGGTGGGTGTTCCTGCTTCCACTGTCCTGAGAGAGGTTTTCTGAGCAAGTGAAGATGTACCCATAGCAAAAAGGATGTGTTAATGCTAAATTTAGCTGGTCTTTAAAGCTAATGACCCATGAAAGTCAGGTGTTCATATGGAAAGGTATAAATACAAAATAAAACCCAGCCATCAGTTTTAAATTGAGCCTCCTGTGCTATAAACATTAATGCACGTTGGTTTAGACCCTTGGATTATGAAACATCATCCATACGCCTCTTATAAATAAAACAGATTTAATGGTCTCATCTGCTGTGAGCACTGAACTTGAGGCTAGGAAAACATCCTAAAATGCTTTGTTTCATAATCCAGTTTCCCAGTGATCACTGAGGCCTGAGGGAGGGACTAAACCATCTTTCTAATGAGCTGCTCATGCCAAGGGAACGGGGTGGCATGTGCTGCTTGGAGGGCTTACTTGGCTTGTTCTCCTTGCCCTTGGTGATGATGGTGAGGGTGTGCACGTAGAGCCGCAGGTACCAGGGCACAGTCTCCAGCAGGATCACAGGGAAGGCCCGGTAGGGGTGGGTGTTGTAGATGAGGGTGCAGATCTCCCCAGTCTGCAGCCCGTACCCCGCCACGTAGCGCTGGGCATGGAGAGTGGGAATGGGCATCTCTGCTGTGGGAGAGCAAGGACAGGAGTGGGGTGATTTTCAGCCCTGGAGGCCTGGCCAGTGGTGCAGGTGAAGTTCTGCTCACTCACAGCTGTCTTGGGGCCGCTTCCACTTGAGCTGCACGTTGAGGCTGCGAGATGTGTTGAAGAGAGAGGGGCTCAGCAGGTCATAGACAGCGTAGGTTTTCTTTTCTCCCTGGACAATAGCTTCGTGTACTGATGTTGGAGGGGGGGATACTTCCAGTAGCTCCTTTTCCTGAGGAAAGCAAATGGACCGTGAAAGGAAGAAGTGCCTCTTGAAGAAACTGGGCAAAGTCCCTCCAGGTAGCCCTGAGCTTTCCCACCCAACAGCCAGCTCTGTACTCTCGTTAACACCACCAGGCTCATCCCCTCAGCCCTGCTCAGAGCAAGGAAAGGCTCCCTTCCTTAGCCCCTGAGGGTTTCCAGGAGCCAGGCCATGCAGGGGATGAAGCTGAGGATGTTTGAGAGCCACATGAAGTGGCTGAACTGAGGGAGCAGGGCATGCTCTCTGGCCCACAAGCTTACCTTGTTCTTAGGGGAAATGTCAACGTAGACTTTGCTCTGCGATGCCAGAGGACACGTGTCAGTCAGAGTGCGAGAGAACATCTTAAACAGGGACCAGTCTGTGGGAAGCAAGGTCAGGTGCCAGGTAAAGTGCAGCAGGCTGGGACCACTCGAACACAGCCATCAAACTTACCTTTCTTTCCTTGGCCACTGGAAAAGAAGTCAAAAACCACAGTGAGGGTCTGTCTGAGCTCCCAGGACACTGCCAGGCAGGAGGCATCCTGGACAAGGAAGAGACAAGCAGTTCTGATCACACTTTCTGGAGGGGGAGGACACCAGGATGGAGCTGGAACTCCACCAGGATTGCAAGATTCCCATTGGGGTGACCAGCGAAGCAGGGTGACAGCTGTGACAGTGAGCCCACTGCAGGGCAGCTGGGCAAACCAGTCTGATACCTTGCAGTGTGACACCTTGCAGTGTGACAAAGCAGCTTTGGATTTTCTCTTGGGTGTTGAGGGAGGGAGCTGAGGCCAGCACTTACCCTGCAGATGGGGCGGATGTGCACTGCCTGTGAGTGGTAGCTGCTGTGGAACAGGCGCTCGGCCTTCAGCAGCACAGCAAGCCCAGCCTGCAGGGAGCAAAGGAGAAACTCAGCCCCTGCCCTGTCCTCTGCTCCCAAGAGAAAGGCCCTGCTGAACTTCCCAGTGCATGCTCCCAGACTGCTGCTGGGAGCCCAGGTCCATCAGAAGTGGCCCAATTAGGCAGTAGGAGTTTTCTTTACCTTTGAGCCACATGGCAGCAGCTTCTTCCAAGGGGTGAGGTTCTCTGTGCACACGACCTCCCGGGGCAGGACAGCGTAACGCAGGAGATGGTGATCTGTCCCTGGGAAGGGACAGGAGGATCAGCAGCTGCTACTGCTACAGGCATGAGGACAGCAGCAGATCTGTTCCACCCCACAGCCCACCACCCTCTCAGTAAGACTGAAATGCTGTGAGCTCCACCAGAAGTAGATCCCACTCTGTTCAGAGTGATTGGAAAGAATAGGTAAGGATATATCCTAGCAGATTTTTTTCCGTGAGTGCCTTAAATCCTGTAGTCCTCACTTTTTCATAAAACACTTTTCAGATAGACAGATAAGGGCGTGGGAGCATCTGTCATGTACTACTTGTAGGCTTCCTCTGTTTAAACCCAAGCCTTGTTTGTAGGGAGAGGAAACGCTTCAAGGAAGAGGTTAATGGATGCTGTTGTACACACCCAGATCCAGAATTGCTGCAGGACCTGCAGCTGGAATTCTGGCAGTGGCACAGGGCAGAACTAAAGTGAGAGGCAAAAATGAGAAGGCAGAGCCAGGCTCACCATTGGCTAAACCTAGGGGTTTGAAGGATGCTGTTGGAATCACTGTGTTGGTCGAGTCAATGAAGTTGAGAGAAGCACAGAATATTCCTGAAAGGATGTTACTCAGCTCTTTCCAGGCTTTGTCAACACTATGTGAGAACAGACAGCAGAGATTACTCAGCAGCTCAAATCCTTGGAACAAGTATTAAGTCAGTAACATTCAATAAATACAGCGGGGTGTGACCACACTGGGTTGCAGAAGCTGCATGGAGTGTGCTGCACTCCCCAGCTCTAGTGGTACTTTATTCCAACACATCAGATTTGGGGGACAGCAGGGAAACACAGCAGGGACACACAGCAGGGACACACAGCCAAGGGACATGGCAGTGGGCATGGCTGGTGTGTGAGGAGAGAGGCCAGGGAATCAGGAAGCATGCAGGAGGTGATGTGTGTGAATGGGGAAGGGGCTGTGAGACCCAAAGCAATGCCTTGGTGCAGCTCCAAAGGCTGACCCGACCAGCAGACATGGAATGGGACACTTGTAGGGAGGAGAGAGCTCTGTGAGTCCCCACAGGGCTGCTGCAGCTTGAACAGGGGGGGTGTGCTAAGGGAGATGGTGGTGACAGGTGTTGCATGGGAGTCAAGGGAAGTGAGTCATGGATGAGAGGTGAAGATACAGCCCCACTGTATTAGCACTGCCAGGGGTTTGTCATCACAGAGCCCACAAGGGAATGACTTGGGCCTTTAACGAACAAGGATTTGCCCTCAGCACCACATCCTGTCCTATGAACAGATAGGGATATGTTATGTGGTTTTTTAGAGCTACTCCTGGGGTTCCAGGCTCTTCTTTCCAGCAGACATTACTCAGCCCAGGAGGCCCACTCACACACTGTGGCTGCCTCAGCAGAGACCAGCAACAGCTCCTGGGAGCAGTGGCCATACAGGGGACCCAGAGGGACAGATCCACGGCTGGGGTACCTACTCGGTGACCGTGGGCTGGAACCAGACCCAGAGCTCAGCGCCGGCGGGGGCCTGGAGCGGCGGCTGCCCCCAGTACCGGGTGCGCCAGAAGCCCTGGGTGAGGGCGAGGTGCAGCTCCCGCACGCCCAGCGCCGCCACCAGCCGCCCCAGCGCCTTCGGGAACAGCCTGTAGTGAGACACTGTGGGCAGCGTTAGTCCCTGCCCATCTCCTCCCCGATCCCTTCCCCTGACGTCACACCAGCGCCTGCCCAAACATGACGTCACCCCGACGCTGCCTCTGCTTGCACCATCACACACAGCCCGCTTGCATCACGGCCCCGAGCCGCCTCGTGTGACGTCACCCAACCCTCCGTCCCCCCAGCCCCGCTCTGCCCTGTCCCTGCTCATCTCACC
>VZTZ01047235.1:523624-536138 GCA_013400955.1 Drymodes brunneopygia | reverse complement strand
GGACCCACAGGGATCATCGAGGCCCACTCTGCTGGTCTGAGACGGGGTTAAGGGCTCCCCGAGGGCTCCCTCACACCGGCTTTGAAATTGGTGCTGCAGGGGAAGCTCTGGCGCGGCCCCAGCTCGGGTGGCTCCCTGCAGGGCTCGGCTCTGCCCGAGGACGCTGCGAGGACTGTGCCTGTCCCCGGTGACTTCCACCTCTCAGCTCTTCCCGCGGCTCACGGCTCTCCCTCGCTCCTCGTCTCCTTTCCGGAGGGCAGCGTCTATCTCTGGATGCGGCGCCATCCGGGAGCGCCCCGCTTCCAGCATCCTCCAGCATTCCTCAGCATCCTCCAGCATCCTCCAGCATCCTCCATCCCGGGGCCGCCCCGGGGGAAGGGAGCGGCAGCCACAGCAAGGCAGCGCCGGCGGTGACGGTCCGGTGGAGCTCACACAATCTCCCATTCTCCCGGTGGTGATTTGAGAGTGGTGATTATTTGCTCCAGTAGGAAATAAGCATAAAAATCATAGCAACGTGTGGTTGTCACTTGACAGCTGCTATGCCTTGTTGATTACCTGCTTACTTGCTGAGATCTAAGGTCCTCGTGCAACATTAACTTGGAACTGACAGTCTGATTCAGAATTTGTAAAGAATAAGGAGTTACTTTATAACTCTTTTTCCCCCTGTTGCGAATTAGTGGCATCGCATAAAACCACAAAGTCACCATACCCAGAAAAAAAAACAAAAAAAAAGGTCATCTTTACATAATATTGTTGGATTTGTTTTTTCTTACACTGGGCAACTTCTTGCAACAGGATACTGGTAGGCAATAAAGGTTTAGATGCATTTTGGAAGTGATCAGCCAAATTAAAGATAACAACATCCATACAGAGCTATTAATTTCCCAGCAGGAACCTAGTACCTAGTTTGGGAAGTCCCTGTGCTATGACCTCAAAAGTCACAGAGCCTGGCCCCTTTTTCCTCGATCAGTTTCCCAGCTTAAGGCAGCACATGCAACATATTTGTGCTGCATTCAGATATGGGACACTCCACCTGGTGCCACAAAGTGTTGACTGACACAGGAGCAGTGCAGTAATGTCTCAACACCCCCTGGGAAGCAGCCAGGATGAGGAGCACTCCCTGACTTCTGTTGCTTATCTCCCAGGCTCCTTTCCCCGTGGTGACTGTGGCTGTGCTGGTGCAGGAGCAGGGACAGCACTATCCTGGCCTGCACATGCTGGCAGTGGCAAGGGGCCAGCTGTGGCCAGCTTTGTGCCCAACTCCTCCTGGCCTGGCCTGCAGGGACCAAGCACAGTGGGCTGTAAAGTGGCCTCGTGTTGGTGGTGCTTCCTTCCCTTGTGTGGAGCAGCACTGGGGGAGCAGCTGCTGCCGTTCTCTGCTCAGCCCATTAGCGTGGGAGGTCCCCAGTGTCTCATGGCTGGTGCTTCCAGGTCACGAGCACCCAGCCCTGCTCAGGCCAGCTGTGGCCGTGCTGGATCTCTCTGCAGAGCCCGAGTTGCTCAGCATGGTGACCTGCTGCACCAACAGCTCTTCTCTGCCAAGGTCTGTGCTGTGCCCTGGGTGCAGGAGCCATCCCTGGGCTGTGCAGCAGGAGGCTTCATTTGCTCCTGCACGGCACAGTGAGCACACTGGCTTTGCACAGCTCTCCGTCCTGCAATCCCCTCTGGACCCTCATCCCCCCAGCTGTTTTCTCCCAATGACACACACACCCACTGCTTGGTTAGATCAGTGTTATTTCTCTCTGTGCTGTCGTTAAGTGCTTGTCTGGACAGAACCTTTGTCAGTAGGGCAGGGGGAACTGGGTTCTGAAGGGATGGCTTTCTGGGAATGGTGGGGCTGTGGGATGCTGGGCGTGTTGAGGGTGGGGGTTAAGCAGGGAGTGTTAGCAGCAAAGCCTGAAGAGTTAATTTTGGGAGCTTACAATACCCCTTTCCTTCTCCTTTGGCTGCCAGGAGAACACATGGAGGGAGAGGAGGGGAAAACCACCTCTCCCCTCTGGCAGGGTGGCAGTCCAGGATGGGGTTTACTGAGCACCAGCAGCTTTCCTTCTTCTGGGCCGGCCAGTCCGTACAGAGGAGGCTGGGAGCAGGGCAGAGCTGGCTGCTAGCTTCTCACCACCTGCTCTTTGGGACTGTCCTCCTGCAGCTCCTCCTCATCCGACTGCACCACGGGGGTCTCGGCCCCCTCCTCGCTGGTGTCCAGGCTGTTCAGATCCGTGGAGGCAGAGGATGTGGAGGAAATGCGAGACTTGCTCTCAGCTGCATTGGTCACTTGCAGGGTGATCTCCTCTGGGCACTGGCTGCCATCTGCCCCTGGAGGAGAGAGCAGTATGAGAATGAAAAAGGCTTTTTTTTTTTTATTGCTGCCTAAGCTTCATGGATGGCCCCTCCAAGACTCATTCTTCACTGGGCTATGCATTCCTGACTGCTCCCCGTGTGGCTGCTGCAACCATTCCCCACCTCCCGGCTTGGCTCAGGGCAGTTGCTGCACATTCCTTCCCCGTTTTTGGCAGTGGAGTCTCTTCCATCTTGCCTGAAACATGGCTCAGAGCTGTGCTGTGTGAGGCTGTTGGCTGCAGCAGGAGAGGAGACTTTTGATTTGACCTCACTACAGTGTGTGAGTGGGGAGGAATGTGCTGGCACCCCGTGCTTTCCCTGCAGATCCCAGCCCAGTTCTCTGGGGTCTGGCCGGGAGAGGGAGAGGTTCTGCAGCCTTCCTGCTCAGCACAACAAGCTCTGCAGCATGGTGGGGACCTTGGGAGTTGTGACAAGGCACTGGCTGCTCCAGACAAGCTTTGAGACAAGGGAATTTGACTCACAGACTCTGGAAGGTGCCCAGCCTCTTCTGCCTTCTGCAGCATAAGGTATTTACAGGGGTCTGTGTGTCTGGGCTGTGGAGGTGGATACTGATGTGGAACAGCCCAGTGTGAGGTCCCTCCAGCCTCACAGATCCAGCACCAATGTCTGCCTCTGGGTGGATGTGGATGTGCACACAGGGTGGCCGGGGCTGAGGAATGAGTCAGTTTGGGCATTGGGGGCAGGAAGGGCTTCCAGCCTGGCCCACAGAGGGCTCAGGACTGCACATACCTGGCAGGGACCCAGCAATGCTGCCCTCCTCTGTCCCACAGCCCAAAAACACATCCACAGTGTCCTGGTCTGACAGGTCCAGCACGTCCATCTGCTCCAGCATGTCCACATTCACCTCCATGGAGGAAATGCTGCCTAAGGGGGCTGCAGAGACAGAGGCCAGTGAGAAGGTGAGTGATAGTGCCAGGCAAAGGGCAACATCAGCCCTGTGCAGGCAGGACCCTGAGGAGGGAGACCAGCCTTGCCACAAGGAACTGAATTCTACTTGCTGGTAAGAGCTCCCCAGGAAAATCACATTTCCTTGAACCAACCCTCTGGAAGCCCCTGCTGTGTCACTGCAGTCCTTGTCCCTGCTCCAAAATGCAGCCTGCCTGAAGCCAGACTCTACAGGGTGCCAGGCAGGGTTCCCATGTGCAGTGCCTTCAGTTAAGGGGTGTGAGTAATCCACAGCACACCCACACACAGCCAGTGTGGTCCCATCGTGGTTCAGGACATGCATGTCCTGTTTAGACTGGGGATGCCCCACCAACCCCTAACCCCCGTGTCACTGTCCCCTGAAACACCCCCAGCCCTGTGCTGGTGCCCACAGCACGTACGTCTGCGGTGCTCTATCTGCAGGTGAGACATTGGGAAGAAGAAATCCACGTCATGCTGGAAAACCTCCTCAAAGAACTTCTGCCGGTCCCGGAGTTTCAGCTGCTGCTGCTGCATTTGCTCTGCATCCAGGTTCCTCTGGGCCTGCTCCATGTCAGCTAGGGAGAAAAGGTGAGGAGAGTTGGACCAGGCAGGGCATTCTGAGCCCTTCTGCCTGTCCCAGCTCAGGCTGCATGGTTGTGCTGGATGGTTGATGGTTCCCTTTGCTCTGCTGTACCAGCACACATTGATTTAGTCACCATGGATAGATGTTACACACCAGAACAGCAGCGTCACCAGCACTTGCTGTGCTGGAGCCTCAGATCCCGCCCCTGAGGTGCAGGGCAACCAGGAATGGGAAGCTCAAACGCTGTGCTCACAACTGCTGAAGGGAATTGTCAAGGGGAAAAGGAGCTGCTGTGAGATCAGCTGCGGTTTGCACACGTTCGAGTTTCAGTTTCCCTGCTACCAAACAGAGGGCTGTCTGTGAATGCTAACGAGCAGGGGAATTCCCAGGGTCAAGAGCTGGCCTTAGTGCTCCAGGCTTTCTGGGCTGAAGGATGCATAAGGAATAAAAATCCGGCAGCCCTGTCACCCCTGGCTGTGCACAGCCCTGCCTGTGCACACCCCCGCCACCGTCGCTATAAATGCAGCCACACCCACGCTCGCAGGCTCCTGCTCACATCCCCGCTCACAGCTCACAGCCAGCTTGGCTTCTGCCTGCACAAACATTTTCATTCCTGTAATTCCTCACACAGTTCACCGCCGGTGCCTCTGCCCCCAGCTCACGGGAGGGAGTGATGGGAGCCCTCGGGCTGTTGTTGAAGGAGCTTGTTGCTGCATCCCTGGTCTTGGTAACTTCTTTTTGGGCCGGGTACCCAAAATAGCAAGGACCCAAGTGGCACAGACAGGCTGTGGCTGGTGGCCCCAGCTGTTCCCAGGCTGGTGTTTGACCTCAGCCATTCCACATTTCCTTTCTGCTGCACTTGGCCCAACCGGCACAAGGAAAATGTGATTATTGGAGCAGGCAGTGTAATAACCAAGGAAACCAAACAAACATCCTGTGCTCCGCCTGAGCACAGCCCAAACCCTCTGCTCCTCCAGGCTGGAGAGGAGAGAACAGAGGGAGCAGCATTCCCACCCTGTCTGGCAGGGGCAGGGGCAGGGGCAAGGGCAGCAGGGGAACCAGTTGTCAGCTGCATGGAGCAGCACGGGACCCACGGAGGAGAAAGGTGATGAGCCTGGTGAGACGTCATGGAGATCAATGTCACATCTTCCTGAGAGCTCTTCCAGGGCTTCTCTGCATCCCGTTTCTGGGTCATCTTTCAGGTGAAACCCCATCATCTGCAGGTGCCTGCCCCGCCGGGCTGGGTTGTGCCGACAGCACCACGTGGGGATGCACCGTGACTCAGGGCGACTCACCACACACCCTCTGGAAGAGGCTCTGGTCCTCTTCTGGCTGCTCAGTGTCTTCCTGCACTGCCTGGGGCAGCAATCCAGGCTGCCTGGAGGGGTCGTTGCCTTGGTGTGTCTGACCAAAGCGCTGATGCCTGCTCTGGTGCCCAGGCTCAGTGTGCTGTGTAGGCCCCAGCGTGGTGGTGCCAGTGAAACTTTCCTCCCGGGAAAGCTGCCTCACCAGGTGGCTGCAGCCCGGTGACCCTGGGGTACAGCAAAACCCTCCGGCCTCCCTATGCTATCTGCAGAGCAGAATGAAGCCAGGGACAAGGAGGGGGTGATCAAGGCACCGATTATGGAGCTGTCTCCCTTTAGCAGCTGGCTGTCCAGGCAGAGTTCTGCTCCCCAGCCCAGCTGTGCTGAATCCGTGGCAAACTGCCGCAGTTCAGCACACCGAGGAGAGCCCATCAGGCTGTAGGGGTGCTGGGCTCAGGGCAGAGGCTCTGCTGGCTCTGGCATTCAGGGTGACAGACCAGCTTTCCATGGGACATCTTGCCAAAGGCACCTCAGTGTGGAGGAGGTAAGGAGCAGAGTGTCCAAATCCTCCTGCAGTGCAAATACAAAACAAACCAAAATGTTCTTGTGTGCTGTCCTGAGTGCCATGAAAGTGGCTGGTCTGGGCTGTTAATGCTCTCCCCAGCACGTGACCGATACTCGCAGTAAGTGTGCTTGGGGAGAGTGATGACGGCTGCTGGTGGCAGCATTCCTGTGGGCGCCAGGGTTTCTCTTGAGGGAGAAATTAGCAGGACCTGTTTATGAACTTGTTTTCGAGCTCTGGTCGGCGAGTTGGGCACGAGCACTGAGATCCCATTATGTAAGGAACGCCGGCAGCGGGAGACGGCAGCTGGGGCTGTGCTTGGCCCTGCCTGACCCGTGACCGCGGTGAGAGTCGGGGATGGAGCCTTCCCCCCTCGCACGGCTCTTCCGGGCCCAGGGGGAGCGAACAGCCCTGCCAGTGTGGCTGCCCCTCGGCAACCCTCGCCGGGGAAATAAAGGAGCGCGGCGTTCCCTGCCGCGGCCCTTCCCCATGTGACGGCCGGTCACACTCCGTGGCTGTCAGTCGCGGGGATTGTCTCATCCGGCTGGCATGTTCCCACCGCGGGGACACGTTCGCACACACAATGCGGCCCCTGTGCACCGTGGGGGATCTGTCGGTACCTGCTGGTGGCCTGGCTTTTATTACTATTGTCATGGTTATTACTCCAGCCCGCTCAGCCAAGGGGCTGGAGGCTGATCAGCATTCAGAGCCAGGCTCTGCCCCGCTGGCTGAACCGCCCAGCGCGGCTGCGGCGGCTCCGAGCGCCCCGCTGCCTTCAGATCCTTCCGGCTCTCACGGCTTATTCGCCAGCGCAGTTTGGAGAGGAACTGGGGCCAAACACTGCTGCAGAGTTTGGGCGGCCAGGGTAGGGCAGGATCTCCCGCAGGAAGGGCAGCCAGGGGTTTCCTTCTCACCCGCTCCTAGGCAGGTGCCCAGGGTGGGCTGTGGGCGAGGATGATGGCCCCTGGCCCTTCTTCCCTGCCAGGGCACACCGAGGAGCCACCACCCCTCGGCGTTGTGTGGGTTCGTGGCCACGCTGTGGTGGGGAAAGGCGTGGGAGGGTTGGCTGAGAGGCAAAGCTCTGTCAGCTCTCCCATCCGCACCTTCACCAAAGCAGGCTGGGAGAGAAGCAGCTCCTGGGATGTAGTTTGGATGGGGCAGGGGCCAGACAGGGCTGGAGGGTGCCGGGAGTATCAGCTCAGGGTGTACTCGGACCCAGCTGCCTTTCTGCTGGGAGGGAATGCGCTTTTCATCCCTCACGGCCACGGGATCCCGGCACACCCCCCTCTGTGCCGGTAAATAGGAGGGGTGTGTTTGGGTTGGGAGAAGGATTGTTAGTGAAGGCACAAGGCCAAGAGAGGATGGGAACGGCCTTTTCTTGAGGCCACAGCTCTGCAATATCTTGTGGAGATGTCGAGGGATTTAAAGAAGGTCCTGAAAAATAATATGGGCTGTGGAAAGGAGCAGCAGGTGCTGGGGAGGTGAGCAGAGTTTAAGTGGGAGGTTGCTCCAAGCATGGGCCAGTCCCCTGGTGAATGAAAGAGCTGGAGTAGGCTGGCTTTTGCCCTTCTCCCTGAGCCTTCCTGGAGCCCAAACCCATGACTCTGCTCCTCCAGAGAAGCCCAGTATGCCCCACTGTTCCAACTTGCTAGAATGCACCTTTCCATCCCCCAGGTCTGCAAGGAGATGGGTGGGGGGTGATGCAGCTCCTCAGCTGCCACGGCATCTGGGAGGCTGTGCAGAGATGGGAAGTCTTTCCCTGTCACCCTGCCCCAGCACAACCCCTGCAGAACAAGGAGAACTCCCAAGGGCTTTCAGCTCCTTCAGGCTTGGGAGAAGCAGATCTGGGAATGCCCCCAGAGAATCACGCAGGGTCAGGCCGTGCAGAGACGGGATGCTCAGACAGCGGCTGCTGCCTGAGTGCTAATGCCCTGCACAGTTCTCCGTCGGCACGTCTGACCTCGTGTTGCAGCACAGCAAAAAATAACCGTAGTCCTGATGAGAGGAAATGCACCAGGCGAGTGCGAGGGAGGCAGTGGTTTTGGCAGGGTTGCTTGCTGGGAAAAGCAGGGGGGGGAGGATTGAGAGAGAGGACATGGCACCTCGTAACCCCTGTGTGTGCCGTGGTTTCATCGCCTGCACTCCTCCGAGCGATCTCCAAATCCCCTGCGTCTCAGCACTAAAAATATCCTTCCCTGCCGCCCGGAGCTCTTCCCCAGCAGAGGCTGTGTCATAAGACCCTGCTATTTGCGGGGCCCTGCTTCCTTTCATGCGAGGAGAAGCATGAGAACGGGGCAGCGCGGTGCCCGAGGCACGGCAGGCACGACCCGGGCACGGTCCCTGACAGACTGCTCCTCTACAAGCCCCGGTCCCCCGGCTGCCGCTCGCCCCGCCGCTCGCCACTGAGTTTGCTCTGCTCAGCATCCTCAGCCCTGCGGGTACGGGGGGATCCGCTCCTTCCGGGAGCCACGGGGCTCCGAGGGCTGCCCGTGCCACTCCAAAACCAGCCCGTAACCCAACAGGTTCCCGAGCTCTGCCACTTCCCAAGCAGGTGTCCCTCAAATCCCCCCGCTCCCCGAGCATCCCCGTCCCAGGCACGGAGCTCCCCGAGCAGCCCATGCCCTAAAGCGGCCGGGCAGCGGGGCCGGCAGCAGGTTGGTGCAACGGGGGGCTCGGGGGCGGCGGGACTGGGGGCTCCGGGGGCGCCAGGTGAGGCACAGCCGCTTTGCCGGGGGCATCAGGTGGTCGCTGTGGGGAGGATGGAGGGGNCGGTCCTGCGGCGGGGATGGGCTCTCCGGTCCGCCGGGAGTATCAGAAGGTCCCCGTGAGGGGTCCCTGAACCCCATGTAGGGCAGAATCCCTGTGCGCGGTACCCGGTCCTCTGCGTTGCCGGGACCCACGGAGTGTCCCTATGCAGGGTCCCTGGCCCCGAAGAAGGGTCCCTCCCCACCACAGCCGCCCCAGGCAGAGATCAGTGCCCGGAGTGGTGGGCTGTAGGTGCCCTGCTCCGGCAGGAGCTGTGCCCTGCGTGGCAGGAGGTGGGCAGGGGGAGGCAGGGGCTCTGCCTGGGCAGGGAGAACAGTTACCATTCACGCTTTTTCTTTGCTTATCTTCTAAAAATGCCCAGCTCACTCATTCCCGCGGGAGAGTGGATGTATTGTTGGGCCCTCCCCATCTCACTCCTGGCCTTGTGAGACCCTTATCCCCAGCAGACCCCACTCTGGGGTGCTTTCTCCCACGTTCAGCCCTGCACATCAGGGCTGCTCCTTGGCAGAGCCAAGGACTTGGCCGCCGCCTCCTTCCTGTGTCTCAGCAGGGTGAGTCAGTGCCTCGCCGTGCCCAGCGCCAGCTCTGCCCGGAGCCTGGTCACTGCCAAGCCGGAATGGGGGACATCCACTGTGCCCTTTGCTGTGGCTGGGAGGGAGTTTCCAGGGTCTGTGGTGTGCCCCGCCCGTCCCGTTCTCAGTGTTTTGCTCTCACTGTCTGCATAACAAAAGATAACTGGGTATTGTTTGTGTCCCAGCTCTGTTTTGGCTACCGTTGCTTTGCTGTCCCCCCCTATGTCCCCTGGGACCGACTGCAGCCGAAAATCGGCTTTGTGCTGGGGACCCGGAACCTGCACCCCGGGGCTGGCTTCAGCTTTCATGGTGGTTTTGAATTTTGTCCACGTAAATGTTTACCCTTATCCATCATCACCTCCAGTCCTTCCTGCCTGACGATTTGCACCGTAGTGTGGGATGCCAGCACTGCGGTTTGGGGGGGCCAGGCTGGTGTACCACCAGCTGGGGGGCTTACGGTCTCTGAGGAGCTGCAGGAGCGAATCTCTGCTGGGTACTTGCCGGCGCTGGCTTGTTCTCAGCTCCGTGTGGCCTCCGGGCGGCACCTGCCTATCGGCACCGTCCCTACTGCCCCCCTGCCCTGCCCTGGCCCGCCCTGCCAGCGGAGGGGCGAGGAGGCAGGGCCGGCGAATTAGCTCAGGTCTCTGCTATGTGACACGTCTGTGTCTTTTGGCACCAGTCACTGCTGCGAGGCGTGGAGGCTGTTTGTGCGCACACGAGTTTCCGGAGCACCCCGAGGTCCCCAGGGCTCCCTGCATCCCGAATCCCCGCTGCGGGGACAGCACATGTGGGTGCTGCCCGTGCACTGTGACACGTTCCCAGGCCCCTCACTGTCGTGGCCCCTTCATCTTGCCTTGCCGGGAGGGCGTTGGAGAAGCACTGATATCATCGGCACCGAGCCTGACTCATCCTGGCTCTTCAGCACAAGCCGTGCCGCTCAGCGGGGCACGCATTTTATTCCAATTAAACCATTGCAGGCAAGCCAGCTCTACATAATGATTTTTTTTTCACTCGTAGCAGAGAGTGCCTGCGCCGGGCCAAAAGGTGAGAGGGGACAGAAGTGACGCTGGAGTCAGCGGAGAGTCTCCACTTCTGGTACGGAGCCCTGAGAATAAGTCTTGCCAGAAACCTGCAGGGTCTGTCTCGGCTGCCGCAGCATCCCTGCCTGCCTTGTGCCTCCAGTGCAGGCTCGCAGCGCTGGCTTGTGTCAACAGCCCTCGCCCTAACCGCAAATGCCCAGGTCACGAGCCCAGGTCGGAATGTCACCTCTTCTCTCCACGACACGGAGTCCAGCTCCTGCCAAAAGACCCCAGGGGGGGCAGCATCAAAGTGCCCTTGTCACTGGGAGAAAATGTAAGGTGACTTGTTCCTCCTGCCCTTCCTGCTCAGGGTTTTCCCGTTTATTAGAGGTTTGGGAGGTGACTCAGAGAGCTGCGGGGTGAGGATGGAGCTGGGGAGGAATCAGCAGTTAAGGGAAAGGCAAACCAGTTCCAGGCACAGGTGAATCACTTGCTGGTGAAAATACATCTTATTCTCTGGAAGGCGTGCGTGGATGGGGCTGGGAGTGAGCTGCAGCTTGACTCCATCAGAAAATTGTGGAGTCAAGAGAAAAACAAGGCAAGGCAAGGCTGCTTTTCCCGTAACTGAGGCGATACATTGCAAAGGAGCAGCCTGCAGCCGGCAAAGCTCCAGCAACCCGTGGTCCTGTGGCTCCCTTAAAAGGGGCGATTTTAGCCTGGGACAGCGGGGAGACAGAAAAGCCATAAACACCCTCAAAGGAATGTGGCTGCCGAGAAACGAGAATCTCCGCAGGCGAGGCGAGGTGGGGGGAGCCTGGATGGGGTTTGCAGCACCACTCCATGCCTGGAGCCAGCCGGTTCCTTGGCCATGCCCTGTCCCGAGGGAAGGATCCCTGTCCCAGCGCTAACAGTCCCTGTGTGGTGCTGCGGGAGGCTCCTGCCAAGCCCCGGGAGTGTCATGTCCCCATGTCCTCGGGCCCCACGCCATACAGAAATCCCTGCTTGCCAGCTGCTGGCACGAGAGCTGGTAGAGCTGGGAGGTCGTGTGCGGGCAGCAGGACACCAGCCTGGGCTGAAGAAGGAGCAGGCAGGGCTGGTAGAGGGTGCCTGTCCCAGAGGAATTTCCCCTTCATCATGTCCCACTTCTTTAGGGGCGGCTGAACCATTCTGCACAGACTCTGCTTTTAGTGCCCTGGAGCAGCCCTGTGTCCTGGGGCATTGTGCAGCTTCTTGGGAAGTGCCCTTGGGGCTGGCTTGTCCCTGCAGGCAGCTGTGGGCATGCGGTGACACCTCTGGGCCAGGCTCTCCCCTGCATGCATGTCCCAGGCTGGTGGCAAATGGAACGTGCATCAGTAGCCCGACTGAAATGACCGTGCTCCTTGCTTTTCTTCCAGGACTGATGAAGCTGCATCATGTGGCACTCATCTGTAAATAAATGTTGTAGTTTGTTGGTTTTGCTGCTCTTTTTTAAAAAAGTCATCTTTGGTTTTCACACCCCAGCTCTTTTTGCATTAGATTTGGGTACATGCAGTGTGTGCAGAGTTGTGGTTTCCAACTGCTCTGGGTTCCTGGGGCTGGAGGTGTCTGGGTGTGGTGGCACAGCTGCCCTGGGGGTTGAGGGTACCTGTGCACAGAGAGGTCCCACTTATAAAGGTCCTGGTAGCAGTCGTGTTCATGGGCTGGTGCAAAGCAATGTCCCCAAGAGCAAAGCTGTCACCAGCAAAGAGAGAGGTCTGACATGACCAGCCTCCACAGCAATGCCACCAAAGCAGGCAGGAAACTTTCTGCTCCACTTCCTGCTGGAGCCAAAGGGACTCCTGGAGTGAGAGCTGGGATCAGGCCACAGATATATAAAATCCCAATTGATGCCACAAAGGACATGTAGCCTTGGGAATTGCTGGTTTTGGAGCTGTAGGTGCTGAAGTTTAAGGCTTTGACCCTTCAAACACTCTGGGCTTTGCTTCCCACCTTTCATTGCATTCCCCTCTGCTGTTCAAGAGACTCAAACCAAGCAAAGAGATCCTCGCCCTGCCCAGAATCCAGCTGCTGGCAGCGGGCACTGTCCCATGTCCCCCACCGCGTCACGCCTGGAGTGGACAGCAGAGGCTGTGGTGGGCAGGGGGCTTTGGGATGAGGATGCCGGTGCCGGGGGCCGTGGGCGCTGGAGCCTGGAGGTGGATACAGAGTGTGGGGTGCAGTGGCTGCTGGCAGGGAGTCCCAGCGGGATGCGATGCGGGGAGGTGCAGGGCTGCGGGATCCCGGGGTGCGGGGTGAGGGGTAGGGGATGCCTCGTTAGCCTCAGCCCAGCNACCCCCCGCTCCGGGCCGGGGTGCCGGAGTCGGGATGGCAGCCCGGGCTGATCGGACGCGGGTCGCCCCGTGTCCGCCGGGCTCTGGGCAGACGCCGACAGCGCCGGGCACTGCCGGGGGGCGGGGGGGGGCGCG
>VZTZ01047235.1:497524-523607 GCA_013400955.1 Drymodes brunneopygia | reverse complement strand
TCCTGCGTGGAAGGGGCCGCTCGCCGAGCCGGGGACACCCCGGGGCGGAGGTGGGCTCTGTCCCCAAAGCCGTCGGTGCTCACTTCGGCCCCCGGTGCCGGCAGGGCACCTGGCCGGGCTGCTGGCAGCGGGACCCGCCTGCGCCGACGCTTACCGGGGCCTCTCGGACTGCGTCCTCAAGCTGGGGGACAGCATGGCCACGTACGAGGAGGAGGAGGGCATCGAGCTGCAGGGGCTGCGCCGAGTCTGCAGGTGAGTACGGTGTATGTCCAGTCTGGTTTTTGCCTTGCCCCTGTCTGAAGTCTCCTGCCCTCCTGAGCCCCGTCGTGCTTGCACACTCACATGTGCTCCAACACCTCACTCCGGTTTCAGACAGACCCAGTGACCCTTCTTTCTCTGTCTGTCCATCCGTCCATCTCCTGCCTGTCTCCCACCGGAGTTTGTATCCCCGGACCTTTGCAGCAGCTCCAGCCCCCAGCACTGGTCCAATCAGACCCTGCATGCCTGCAGCCAGGAGGAGTGGGGTTGGAGGGACCTGACCCGCTCTGCACCCCAGAAAAATCTCTCCCGGACCCCAAGTTTCAAACAGTGATGTGCGAGTGGCTGTTCTGCCCCACGGCCCAGCGTTGCCGGGAACAGCCAGCGCCGGCACCATGTGGGTCCTGCTGCCCAGAACAAGCCTTCTCCCTCCCTGTCCAGACCCTTCATCCTTCAAGCTTGGAATTGTCCCAGCCCTGTTTGCCTGAGTCTGTACGATGCACTGAAATGACGATATTGGGAGGATGTTAACTTTAATAGAACCGAAGAAGAGCTGGGTAATGAGGGGTGGTGTTGGGCAGGTTTGAGGAAAGGTCCGCTTAAAAAGCAGATGAGCAGAAGCGGCAGATGTAAAAATGTTTGCAGAGATAAATGGAGGCAGCTTTGCGTCTCCAGAGTGAGCTATGGGGAGTGAAAAGGAGTTACAAGGAAATGCAGACAGCAGGGAAGGGAAAACCCATGTGCCTGTGGGCAGTGGAAACCCGGTAGGACAAGGTGGAGGGCTGAGTGCCCTGGGGTTGGGCTTTCTGAGCTGCTGGAAACCACCCTGCAGGCTGTGACCTGCTCTGTATTCCCCCCTCTCCAGGAGACATCCTGGATCAGGATGAACAGCTTCTCTGGGACCTGCCTAAGGCTGGCATGAAATGGGAACTGCTCTGGTTTGGACAGAATTGATACTTTTTGGGTTTGTTTGGGTTTTTTGGTTTTTTTCTAAAGGAGGCTTCTTAGTATTACAAAACACCCAAGGAGTCAGCCCAGCCCCTGCTGCTGGAGGAGCAACTCCTTTGCTGAAGCTCATATGAAATGTGCAAGCTGAGTTTTTCCTACAGCTCAGAGGCACTGACCATCGCTGAACAGGTCCTGGGATCTTCCCCGGCAGGAAGCTGAAGATATCTCAGCTTTCTGCCAGGAAATATTTCTGAATTATTTGCCTTTGACACTCAGCCTTATTCACTGCTGCTTGCATTTCTGGTGCCATGGTCCCCTCTCCAGGAGCATGGGCGAGGGATGGACAGGGAGCCAGGAGCTGCTGTGGGGGCTGGTGGTGTCTCAGCTCACTGTGCAGTGCTGCCCCAGAGCCAGCCCGGCCAGCAGCCTGTCTGCCTGAGCAGATGGGGGCTGTGAAGGGTGAAACGCTGGGAATTGCCATCCCAGCTGAAAGCAGATCCAGGCCAGAGCTGCCGTTTCCCTTCACCTTCCCCCAGCTTGTTCTGCCCGAAGACATGGGTCAGGTTTAACTCTTACCTGTCAGAGCTGCCTTCTGCTGCCGCTGCAGATCGGGAGCGAGCGCTGGAGGCTGCCAAGGTTGGCACCAGCTTTTCTCATTATCTGGGGACGTTTATTCTGCCACAGTGACTCGGTTTAATGAACTCGCTCACAGCTGGTGTTCTGACGTAAGCCCTGGGTCTAAGTAAGCAGAGTGCTCAGGTTTGCCTGTCTGCACGAAGTGTCATCTCCAGCACAGTGCACTCACACAGCACCGTGCTGTCCTTTTCAGGTGCACAGTGTCCCCGCTCAGACAGCTGGGCTCCATCCCCTTCCTGACGGGTGGCACATGTGCCTGGTGTGTTGGCAGACACAGGGAAGGTGTCAGAGCCATTGCTCCTGTCCTCCAGGCAGCGTCCAGCTTGCAGGGAGCTGGGCATGGTGCCCAGCCCCAGCCCATGTGGGACAGGACAGGAGAGCAACTTCTGGTTTATTCCAGCAGGACCATGGGTTATCTTTGCCTGCTTTGTCTTTTCCCTCTGGTACTCCCCAAAAGCCTCTTTCCACTGAACAGCTTCTGCTTGCACAAATAATACCCAGCAGATAAATGGAGATGATTCTAATGAGAACACAGTGAATAACTCCACCTGCCCCTGCCCATACCTCGGTAAAAGCTGTGACAGCCTGTGGGAGCTCTTGTCCTTCTCTGTGCTTTGTGCTCCCATTTGCCCTTGACTCTGCTTGGAGAAAGCTTGGAGAAAGTGATGAATGAGATGTGCTGGGCCTTTGTTTGCAGCCTGTGTGAGATACTCAGGGAAGCATTTGTTGATGGAAAATAATGGATTTTATTGACTTCCACAAAAAAGGGGGGAAAAATGGAATAAATAATTTCAGTGTTTTGAGATTTGGAGTTTTAGCCAAGATGCTCTGGCAGATGATGGAGGGAATGAATAGTCTGCACAACTTGCACAAAACACGAGGGTTGTTGCTGCTCAGAGGGCAGGCTCAGGGCAGCAAGGCTCTGCCTGGCATCCAGCACTGTGGGAGTGCAAAGGGACTGACAATGTGGTGTCTCCCTGGCTGCAGGTATTGGGATGAATTCCACACCTGTGCCCTGACAGCACTCTGGGAGTGCCAGAAGGAAGCAGCAGCCGTCTGGGAGATGCTGAGAAAGGAGTCCCGAAAAACCAAATTTCAAGGCAGCTTGTTTGACCTCTGCAGCCCCAGCATGGCCCAAAGCTTTGCCTGGAGCCACGTTCCCAACATTTCCATCCTCAGTATCCCCCTCCTCGTCACTTGGCTGAACTTATAAACTGCAGCTCTGTGAGTATCCCAATGGAAGTGGAGGTGTGACATCTTTCAGATCTGTTTTCCAAACCTTTAAGGAACACACTGTGTGGAATTCAGAAACTCCCAGGTCCATCCTGCACCTCTGAGACATGGAAGAGCTCGGCAGCATCTCCAGGGTGTTGAAATTTCTCTGTCCCGTTCTGCCTCAAGGTGCAGGCACAGATCTGTCTGTTGGGAGATTTGGAAGTTTGTAGATACAGGGCACAGGATTTGGGGAGAAATGATAGATTCTGGAAAAAGGATGAAGGCTGGACACTTTTGCACTCTTCTGTGTCTACTGGAAGGAAACCTGTTTACTTTGCTGACTCTTTCCACCAGATCAACTCTCCAAGGTTTTGATTTGGGCACTCAAAACAAGATGGGTGTTTTTCCCACTGCTCCATGAGGTGCAGGGGATGGTGTCTGTCCTGTCACAGGCTCAAATGAGACCTTACTGCCCTGTACAGGCCTTTTTTCTTTGAGGATGTGGTAAAGCCCCTGCTGAACAATAATCACAGTTGCATGACTTCTCTTGCACACATCTGAATTCCTGAGTAACTTCTATGTTATGTGTAAATCCCTCTTCTAAGGACAGAGGTCAAAAATATTTGGGGGGAGAGG
This sequence comes from Drymodes brunneopygia, assembly GCA_013400955.1. Taxonomy (NCBI): domain Eukaryota; kingdom Metazoa; phylum Chordata; class Aves; order Passeriformes; family Petroicidae; genus Drymodes; species Drymodes brunneopygia. Next base: position 519,914 of record VZTZ01047235.1, on the reverse strand, counting down.
GAGTATCAAGGTAGGAGGACAAAAGGGATTTGTAGCAACTCTTCTGCTTTAAAGCTTTCCCCAAAGTACCTGTAAGCAGCTGTGGGTAGAAGTGTGTAATTCCAGAGTATTAAAATTCATTGCAGAGCCAACAGCATGGCAGAAGTTATTTGTCAATGATTTCTGAGTATGTTAAGAGAAACACAACAATATTATTGGTTAGCACAAGGCAGTCTGTGCTTTAAGGATGTTGATGGATCTCTGTGCCCTGCCTGGCTGCACAGGGCCATGGGGTGTGTGCTCACAGTGTGAGCAGGGAAACCAGGGCCCTGCTAACTCCACAGATCCCACCAGATGCATTCCAGGTAAGCTTCTAAAGCAAAGGATCTTTTTCCTCACAGTGGTGTTGGGTCATGCTGCTTTCCTCTGGCACTCACGTGTTCTTCCTCCTACCTTCCCTAGCACTCTGCTCCTGCAGCAGCAGCAGGACATAATGAAGAAATGGAGGCAAATTCCAAGAAATAAGCCAGAGAGGAGCAGCTGCTGGTCAGACAGCACTTCAGTGCATGAGTTGTTACTTATGTATTCAGTACTCAGTATCTGGGGCACAAAGCCTTAGGGTGAGAAGTGGAAAAAGGTAAACCAGAGCACGGTAAAACCTGGAGTGAACTACTCACAGGCTTCATTTTTTTCCTTCTCACTCCACTCCAACAGCACTGTTTGCTGTTTGATCCCATTCCCCCCGTCCCCTGTTACCTCTTGTGGATGGGGAAAGCTGAAGCAGGGGGGAGTCATGTACAACCAAGACTGGAGCATTCTGGCTCCAAACCCTGTACCTGTTCTTTGTTTAGAACAGTTGTTCAATGCCTTTAGGTAAAGAAATAAGCACACCCCCCTAAAATCCCACAACCCTTGCCTTCTCTTTGAATTTGGCAATTACTCTCTTAAAATTTTCTATGTTGAAATAGCTTTGAGGAAAGGGAAGGTAAAAGTATCAGACCCGCAAGAAATCTGTTTTTTGCAAAACCATGGATGCAAATGGCTGACTGCCACTGCCACTGTCTCTGAGAAGAGCAGGTGTTGGGACATATCTTCCCTGGAAGCAAATCCCTCAACTATTGCACACAAAAAAACCCCCAAAGATTCATTAAGAAACAAAGACCATCTGCCACTGTTCTGGTATGGAGCAGCAGATTTTTTTTTTAAGCCAAAGGTGCTTCTAAATCTGACTGAAAGCATGTGAGAGAAAACTAGGTCTCACAGTATGGGAGTGATGAGTTTCCTCAATCACTATTTCATTTTTAGCAGAACTTCCTCTATGACTAGGACAATTACAGTAGAAGTCCTTTAAAAAAAAGAAAGAGTAATACACAGATTCAGTTCCCCTAGGCAGTCAGCAGCCTTTCAGACAGATTTCTGATCCTACAGCACACTTCATGCTGATGCAGTGCAGCTCCTGGGATGTCCTGCAGCCTCGGTGTTAAAGCCCCATTTGTCAAGGATTCTTCTCATGGTTTTGCTCTGAGTTTCTCCAGATCCAAAGCTGTCCCCAGATTTCACTCCTCCAGGAAAGCTGCTGAAACAGTTACAGCATATCTTGTGTAATTTGAAAAGAAATAGGTTAAGTGTTCTTTAGCCCAAAGTCTTCACCTTTGTTCTTGCAGGGGAACAAAGGTGGCAGCTCTGTTAATACAGGCCTGCAGCAACTCTGGGAGCAGCTGGAAGAATGAGGCTTTGTCTCCTTGCTCTCAAATTCACTATAATTAATCTTTAGCTCCCACTTGCCTCAAGAACAGCCCCGAACACAGGAGTTCACACCATGCTTTGGTGTGGTGTTAAGCCTTGAAGTAAACCTGCAAACTTTACCTCTCCCTGCAGGACTGGGGTATTCTTTCTCAAGAATAGCACCAAGAAGTAGCAGAGGACAAAATAACCCTGAAGGAGTCTAAAAACATGACTAACAGCACGTGCCAGTGCTTGTCACCCCGAGGCAGCGCTGCCCTCTGCTCCAGCCCTGATCTCAACCACATGCACACTCCCTGCTCCTTTCTGAGGGAGATACTGGCACCTACTGGAGACCAGTTTATATCCAGGCTGAGGTGACTGGGAGAAAGGCAAGTATCCTTGGATGTGAAAAATGAGCAGATTTTGAGAAGGGATGGACTGTCTTGCCGTGGGGGCAGCCCTAGGAAGTGACATTGGGGTGGCCCTCCAGGCTGGCTCCTGCCCAGAGAAACACTTGTGTAAACTCTTCCCCCTGAAAGGCTGCTGCTGTTTGAAACTCTGCTAACAGGGGCTTCGGTCAGGAAGGGCTCCTGGTGAAATCCCCAATACAAAAAGTGCTAGTTACATTTGTTTAGACAGAAATCCTCCTCTGGAGACCTGCTGAGTATGTAAAGCAGCAGGATGTCATCCTGCCCCAATTTACAGTGTCTGAGTGTGAGACCAGGGATTGAAACCCAGCTCAGCTCCCCAGTAACAAAAGTCAAAAGAGCAGCTTCAAAGAGTTTATCAACTTCAGTCTCGCATAATTCCACCATTTTCAACAAACTGAATTAGCAAATAACTTATGCAAATTAAAGCTTACAAATATTAACATACAAAGGGAAGTTACTGCAGCAAGATACTGCACAGGAGAAAAATCTGTCTCTAGACCTGGCTTTGCCCTCGTTTGGGATTGCACAACATGGCCATCCCCCAGTGGAAACCAGGCAGGATGTGGGGCTGCTTGCTTGGGCTGTTGGGTCTGGAGGAACCACCCAGCTCTGGCCCCTCAGCAGTAAGGGGGTGTCCCTGCCTGATGAAGTTTATTTGAAGGGCATCTAAATAAAGGCACATCCTGTTATTTTGAGAAATAACAGCAGTCTCTTACTTAACATCACCCCTGCCAGGCCAGATCTGTTGCTAGACTGCTGAAGCCTGACAGGAAGGCCCATCCAAGGGGGAAGAACATCATGGCTCCAACACACTTTTGTAGGTTTCCACAGGGCAGCTCCAGGCTCAGGCTGGACATGTGGAGATCCTGGACTGCTGACAGCTCCCTCTGAAGTGGGATTATGCCAGCTGACTTCCCAAGACAGCACTCAATGATGCCTTCCTTTCAGAGCAGAGGTATGAAATGTTTATTGTAGGAAATTTCGTGTGCCCCAGACAGTGGGCACCTCACAGCCAAGTGTTCTCTGGCTGCATCCTTCTGTTGCCATGATACAGACACTCGTTGTACTTCTTGAAGTGCTCAGCTTCCCAGGAGAGCCATAACACTCACAGCAACATTATATTTTTATTATTACAAAAGATTTCTTCAGCAAACTGCTGTCTGTCACCTCTATGTATCAAACATGGAAACAGCAAACAAACCCATCTAACGTTACAGGTTATTTAGTGTCTCAGCTGGTGATTCAGGTAAGTACAACTATTTTCTTTCTCCCCATCCAACCACTTCCTTGACTCTTTTCCCAAGCAAAGCCCAAACAAGTCACAGGTTGGAAGCAGCAGCTCCCATCCCCACTGCTCACCGTGCCAGCTCCGACAAGAAGAGCTGACCATTGTGTTACCTGTTCAGGGCACTCCCACATCGTTAAATTCCAAATGCTCCTCATGCACCACGTTCTGCAACCTGGCTTTTAACAGTCTCATGAGTGAAGAGTTTAAGGGCACACTCTCCAAACAGTCATATTAATACTTTGTGTTAACAAAATAAACATCTGCTCCTCCCCCGCCGTCAGCTGATGCCAGAGGAGACACTCACACTCATGCAGTCACCGAGGTCCAAAAAAAAAAAAAAAATTAATCGTAAAGTCTAAACAGACCTGCTGTGCTTCTTCAGGGATGATTCTGAGGCATTGTGCTGGGAACAATGACAAAATAATGCAGCATGTTGTTGCCAGAGGCAGTCTATACGTTGGATTTGGGGGCGGAGTTGAGGGGGATCTCACGCAGCTCTATCCTCATGCACAGGTACTCCCCGATGGCCGCCATCAGCGCCGTGCACACGATGTGCACCAGCCACCACGTCAGCGTCGTGGGGAAGCGCGAGTTGTAGATCCAGCAGCCCAGCAGGTGGAAGAAGTGCACGGTGACGGTGAAATCCAGGCACTGCTTCCCGCGGCGGATGAAGTACAGCAAGCCCAGAGCGCTGCAAAGTGAAGGCAGAACATCAATGAACTCCACCAGACCTGTGGAAAAGGGGGGTGCAGCAAGAGCTGTCAGCAGTTGTCAGTGCTGATTATGTAGCGGTTTTAAAACTTCTTCAAACAGTTTAAGAATAGGTTGTTTCTGACCTCTCTCCCAGCCGCTGCAGCAAGACTTACAGGCTTACAGCTTTATAATTACATGACGGCAGGAAAATGAGATTTTAGTGCAGAGAACAGGCAGGAATTTTTGGACTATCTCACCTAGTAATCTCTGTGCAGTGGCAAAATACATAAGTGTTTATAGATCAGTGTTTGCTAAGATCTATTAACTTTAACTTTTAGTAAAATCTCCCACAAAAGCAAATCTCATTCCCAACTGGGAAACTGAGGCAGCGAAGTGAAATGACTTTTCTAGGTTCTAGAAAGCCAAAAGTCAGCAGTTCCCAACTGCCCTCAGCAGACATGCTTAACAAGGCACAGGGATTTTGGGAGATGTCTGGAGAGAGGCAGTCCATCACACTGAATTCTGTTACAGCTTAATGGTACAAAAGGATAAGATTGCAGGTGCTCCAGCTAGCTGCAGACTTACCAGGTGAGTGCATTGAGGATGAAAGCCATCATGGAGAGCCTCCCCGGCGGGGTTGAGAAGCCTAAAATCTACATGGGACTATTAGTAGGAACCCGCGGCACAAACGGCAGCCCGAATGTCCCGTGGCACAGCCCTGCACGGATCAGGATCTACAGGAGGAGCTGCACCTGTCTGTCTGTCTGTCTGTCTGGGGGCACCTATGGGAAAGGTCTGGCTCTGTGCTGAGGGGAGTCACCTAAACTGGGGGTGGAGGGTGTGAGTCCATTCTGGGGTTATTTCTAGGGGGTGGGGGAGTTGTCTTTATACTAGGGGTACCTATACAAGGTATCTCGATAAGGGGATATCACCTATAGAGCGAGGTGCTCTCTCCCTACAGGGGTACCGCCTGTACAGGGTGTCTGTCTCTACATAGGGGCTACCACCCCCCATACACCGCGGTGCCGTCTCTGCCCCGGGGCACCGCCCATTCAAAGGGAGGGCTCTACCTCCACACTGGGGCACCTACACCGGACCGCGGATCTATGTATTGGGAGGCTGCTACACGGGGTACGGGAGCTCTGCGCCCACACCGGGGTGCTCCCTGGGCGGGGGGCTGTCCCTAACAGCGGGAATGCCCACACGGGAGCGGGCTCTGTCTCCCTCAGGAGAGCCCCAGCAAGGCAAGAGCCCCCCCCGCTCCAGGGGCCTGTGCCCACGGCGGCTTCCCGGGGCGCGCCCTCACCTCGTCGCTGAAGACCTGCTGGAGGGAGGGCCCCGTGCTGCCCAGGGTGCCGAGAAGGGCGAGCCAGAGCCCGAGCGAGCTGTAGTATCCCGCCTGCAGCAGCACCATCTGCGCCACGATCAGCGCGGGGTCCCACACGTAGCTGCGGAACTGCGCCNCGATCCCGACCCCCGCTCGCTGCCCCCGACCTCCCTCGATCCCGATCCCGACCCCCATTCGCTGCCCACAACTCCCAACTACGACCCCCGACCCGCTGGCCCTCTGTGCGCAGTGTCCAGCACCAGCTCTCCCCCATCTGCCTGCCCGGGGTGTCCCCAGCCCTGTCCCCTGCCCTGGGTCGGTGCCTTCAGTAACTTGGCTAAAGCTGATAAAAAGCCACAGAGTCCCTCATACTCCGCTGTGCCCTTTCTGTGATCAGCTTGTGGCTGCGGGGGCTCGGTTCTGTGGCCTCACTGAGGCTTCAGGTATGAGAATTGTTGCTGTGAAATTCCCAAGGCTGTGTGGGACAACAGAGGATTTTGGACATAAGGCTTTCCCAGCCGCTTTCCCTGCCCATCCGCACCGGTGTCAGTGTGTTCAATAACTTGGCTGAGCAGCCCTTGCCAAAGACACAAATACCGACCATACAAGAAATTATTGTCCCCGGGTATTTCCTTTCATTTCCAGGCCGGTTCCCGTAGGCTCTGAGGCTCTTGGCAGCTGCTGCCCAGCTGTGCTCACTTTAGCTTTAGGCCATCGGGTACCAGGATGTTGTTCTGAGTCCTGGTATGCCCTGGCAGCTCCTTTCCGTTACAGGGCTGGGTTGGCTTCTTTGGGAAAGTTTCTTCTGGTACGTGCCGATTTCTTCTGTTTAGCCTCGTGAAATGGCCAGGTGCCAGACACCCTCGTGCTACACTGTACCCCTCCTGTGATCAGCTCCTGTCCTGCTTGCTTGGCTTCAGGTATAAGAATTGTTGCTGACTTAAGAGCAAAATCCCCAAGGCTGTGTGGGACAACGGAGCATTTAGGAGATAAGATCTTTGCTGGAAAAAGGAGAGGAGAAACCCCCGGCCTGTTTCGGTGGACAGGGGAGTTGCCACAAGAGCCATTTTCACCTGGAAAAGAGAGGAGGAGGAATAAAAAGGGGAATCCAGGTTCCAAGGGAGGTCGTAGGCTCGCATCAGTTGTGGGTGTGGAATATGCTGGCTATGGGAACTCAGATTATGATCTCTGACAGGCTCTCATGACGTTTTTTCCATGCCTCTTATGGGAAGTTCCCTATGCAGCTTTGCTGTATGTTTTCCTTTCCTCATTCTGTGAATTTCACTGTGCTGAGCTGGATTTGACACATTTTGTTCCCTGTTCCCGGACCAATCCTAGGAAGGATTGTGCAAGGCAGAGGCACATGCGTGGGGGATGTGGGCCACTGTTGCTGAGTTCTCACTTAGGCCTTTGGAGAATTTATTTTTGCAGAATCTCCAGCCTTAGCCAGTGCAGAAATGAACAAGGGAAAATCCCAGCCATGTCTGCTGCCAACACATTGCTGAACATAAATTGTGTCACTCGACACTTCCTCTCTTAATTCTTGGTAGAAGAATTGGTTGGTTTCCTTTCCTGAAATCTGCTGTGTTTGGCTCTCAGAGACAGGCAAGCCATCGCTTAGATATTAATTCTCACTTACCTCTTTCTTTTGTAGTCCCATATGGGACTAACTTTCATTGCCAGCAAAAATTTTATCCGTTTAGACAAAGCTGACTAGAACTCCAAGCTAGTGTGAGGTAGGACTGTTGGTATCATTCCTGGGTGTCTTTCCACAGCCAAATATCTGATTTGTCCAAAAGTCCATGGTATCACAAGGTGCAAGCTGGTATTCTGGGAGATGTTCACTTGAATTGTTTTGGAATTTGAGGCTCCTCCCTGCTTGGTTGTTGCTCTGTGGCTGTAAGCATTGATTGGGCATGGCAGCAGCTGAGCTTGAGTTGTGATTTGAGGCTCCCTCCTGCCCTGGGTAGGCAGAGTGCCCATATGGACACGGGGAAGTGCTGTGGCACAAAGACTTTTGTGCTGCAACTCAACTGCAGCCCAGTTTGTGAACCTGCTTCCCGACTGACTTTGTGATGGCATCTTTCATGGTCATGTTTGTTTGTTCCTGCTCCTGATTTGGCTCTCTCTCCTCTCCAGGCTGTTCCAGCATAGGGGACTGTGTCCTTCTGCTGGAAAAAAGGGTGTTCTCCCTATGGGGTGCCTTGCCCCACACCCCTGCTCTGTGGAATAAAGTTTAAAGTGGACCTGGAAAGCAAACAGTAGTGGGGAATTAAACATCACTCTTAAGTTCCCATTTCTTCCTCTTTAGTTGAAACAAAAAGCTGGAGACAGCTGTGAAGGGAACATGTGTTAAGGGGGAAAAGGATGTCGAAACACAGAGACCGTGATTTCTAGGGTACCCCAGTGGGTGCTGCTGACCTGAATTCTGGTTAGAATGTCCTTTTTAACCAGTTCTGTGTGTGACACCTGTGTGTTGTGAAGAGCAGCAGGTGGAAGGAGAAGTGGCACTATGCTGAGGACACAGCCGATGACTTGAGGATGTACGCAGATCACATGAAACCATTGTGGTCACGTCTTTATCAGGAGTGTAGAAAAAGAATACCCTATTTAGTCACCGATTCTTTCTGTAAGAAACAGCTGTCTAGGAGGGTATTGTTTTCCTCCCCAGGAATCGTTGCCTAAAACAGGAAGCTGTTTATTTAGGTGATCCATATTTTACCAGCTGGTGTACAAAGGGCGGTGCTGTCTGAATGATCTTTGCTGGAGTTCATTTCCCTCTCGACAGGAAGGTAGGAGTTGTGCTAAGGTCACCTTTGCTAAAGGGACAGTAAGGCTGAGAGTACACATTTCCAGAATAACTCAACATTAGGTGGCTCAAACCATGGGATGAGAGTTCTCAGCCACTCCTCTTCCTCCACCCACGTGGTGTGCAGGTGTGTTTTTCCAAAGAGTTCAGCGCCCTGAATGGACTTTGGAAGTTGGGATTTTTTTAAAACTCTACCTAAGGTTTCTTCGTGCTTGAGAATCCTGCTCTAAGCTCTTTTTAAAATCTGCCTGTAGGAACTGTGCTGGGCTTGGCTGAAGAATCTCTTTTCCTGGTTAATGCAACAGAATTTATGATCAAGAGTTCTCTAAAGGGCCTTGTGTGCGGCCTTCTCAAAATTATCTAGACATTTCTTGATGTGCCATGTAAAAGTGAGATCTTCCTCACCCCCCAAATGTGTTGTATTTGGACACTCCATTCCACTTCCAGATTGTTTGTATTGTGTTGGTAACTGACAGCTGTTTATTTTTATTTTCGACATGAGGGTTAGGTAACCCTTCACTGTTGAGCACAACATTAGGAACAATGGTGGCCAGCCTGTGTTATTTATTTGCCAACTGTAATTTTTATATGGGGAAGGCAACTGACACACCTTGAATGTGAGAATTCATTGCCCAGAACAAACATGTTTCTCAATATGCATTTTATTTTGCTTCTGCTTCCCTCCCTTGTGGTGGGGTTTCAGGAAAAGACATTTCAGTGGTGCATTTTTGCACTCTTGGGCCTGTTTGTCCTGTCGCTGAGTATCATATACCCACAGAATTTCTGCATTATTTCAGAGAGGAGAATGTCAATGTTTTGAAAGGGAACACTTGAAGGGCAAAATGAAGGCACCTGTTTTATGGCCATGAATTTACAGAACTATGTTATGATTTTTATGTGGCTGCATTTCCTCTCATTCTCTTGAGATACAGTCATAGAACATTTCCGTGTGTGTGAGGAAGGGAGGTGGATCTACACAATGCACTTAGAAAACGTCATCAGTAAAGGCACAGGAATTTGTTCTCAAGGTTGAAAAGTACGTTAGGGTTGAGTTTAATTTTCTCTTCTGTTTCCAGAAGTCCAAGATTAGCCTGAAGAATTGTGCATGCAGGTGTGACTTGGATGGACAGTGTGTGTGGGCCCTGGCCAGGCAGACTGACTCCTCTTCATCCTATCACAGCAGAACTTCCCTGGGAGGGAAAACCCTCTCCTGTGCCATGCAAGGAGATTTTTTGGTGGAGGGGGTATATGTTGAGGGCTATGATAACCGGGAGCTTGGCATACTGTGCTTGTTTGGAGAGGAAGTTAACAGGTGAGTGAGCAATGGTTGTAGCCACAATACAGAAAGCTGGTTTTGAAAGCATCTTTGTGGTGGCTGCTTTACCTGGAAGGAGGTGTAGAGAGGTCGTGGCCACATGCACACAACTACAGGTGGCATTTAGAGGGCTAGGGGGCATGGAGTACTTCTGGCCACCTTGTGCTGCTGGGGTTGTCTCCTGTCATGGTGTGGAGCACTCTTTGCACTTTTGTCCCAATCTCTGTGCTCTTGTTCCTCACCATCTACTGTTCCCCAGCTCTGCTGAGTGTCCAGAGATGGGGACTTATGAGAGCTGGGCTCCCTGGCTGCACCAGCAGTGATTTTTATCAGCTCCTCTGTGTGATGAAGGGAGGGTAATAAGGAAGGGTAGTAACCCAGCCAGCAGCACAGATCCCTCCCTCATGGCCTTGGATGCTGAGGTGAACTAAAGGGTTAGTGACACATGACTGTCCTGAGCAGAGCAAACTCCCCCACAGCCTGCTCCAGCTTGGTTCCTACCGTTACCTGCATGTGTGCTGTCTTCAGATCTTAACTATTTTTTCAAGCCCTGAGCAGTGCTCCTTGTCACTTCCCATTATGCCAATAGGCTCCACAGCCAGCCCAGCACGGAGATCCTCCTGCCAGTGGCCATGTGTGTAGGCACAGTCCTAGCAAACATTGAGGACACGTCTGGATCTCAGCTCACACCCTCTGTAGCTGTTTATTCCCAAAGAAACAGGCAGCTGGAAAAGCTGCTTCACCTTAGGGATCTTTTTGGTCGGAGGCAGGACAGGGGGAAGGCTACAAGTTCTCTCAGGATAACTCTGGAGTGCTGGAGCAAGCTGAGAACCAGACTGAGTGGAGCTGGCATCCGTACCTGGCAGGTGGAATCATGGCACACAGGTTTTGCTTCCCTGTGAAGAAAACATTTTATTCTGTACAAACTAAAACACAAGTGCAAATTGATGTGGCTGCAGCATGAGCATGGGGCTGGACTGTTATGGTATTTCAGGTGCCCCTCGGGTTAAGGGGCTGAAATAGACACGGTCAAGCAAATTCTTATGGTCAGGCAAAGTTATTCACGTGAGAAGAGAAACGGAAATAGTTAAACTGCGCTGTTGGGCTTTCCCCCCCTTCTTTATCAGTGTGGGTTTTTTGAGCTTGCCGCTTACATAGAAGACCGAGGGAGCGGTTTCGTGTTCCATCCCCGGCGAGCCCCGAGTGATGCAACCCCGGCCGGATAACCGCGGCGGCGACACGCTGCCAGGGAGCGCGGCTCGCTCTCGGTTTGCTGTAAATGTGACGCTGTCACTTGTGGAATGCTGCAAAAGCGGATGCTGTGTGTCCGCACCCCCCACTTTCTCCTTCCCTCCTTCTTACCCCCGCTTTCCCTTCCCTTTTTTCCTTTTCCCCCTCTTTTCCCTTCTCCCCCCGTTTCGCTTTCCCTTTCCCCCTTTTTCACTTCTTCCTCCCCTTTCCCATCCTTTTCCTCCTTTCCTTTTCTCCCTGCATTTCCCCCCTCCCCTCCCTTCTCCTTTATCCCGTTTCCCCCCTTTTCTCCTTTCCCCCGCTCCCCATAACGCAATGCCGGTGGTCGCGGGCAGTGCGGGGGTCCCAGCCGTGCACAGCGGTTCCGCAGTCAGAGCCGGGCCCTCCGTGTCCCCCTGCGGTGGCTCAGCCGTCAGCCCCACAGCGTCCCCTCCTCGGCCAGCCCCGGTGTCGGTGCGGGGCGGTTCACAGCCCCCAGTCCCGGTGTCGGTGCGGGNTCAGCCGGCCCTATAAGGGCGGTGCGGCGGCGGGGCACGGCCAGAGCCCGCTCCGGTCGGATCTGTTCCGTGTCGCTCCCTGTGTCCCGGCACAGCCCAGCCTGGCCATGCCGCTGCCCCGCGTCCCGCTGCGCGCCGCGCTGCTGCTCGGCCTCCTCCTGCGAGCCGCCGCCGCCGAGTCGGTGAGTGCCGCCGGGCCCCAAGGGACAGGGGGAAAGGGGAGGCTCTGCCCCGGCAGCGAAGGGTCCCGGTGCCCGGGGAGGGGAGGGGTGAGTGACCCGCGGGGCTTGGGCCCCACTCGCCAGCAGCCCGAGAGCCGGTGCCACCGCTGCCCCCCTGGCGCTCTGCCCCCGCTGTTTGCTCTTCTCCGGGCGAAGGGAAGGGTGAGCGATAGGCGGTAGGGCCCTTCCCGTTCTTCCTCCGGTTCTCTTGGCTCGGACGCCGTTTCCTCCGGCAGATGCCAAAGCAGCGTCGTGCTGGCCCGGCCGTGCCCGGCGCGGGGCTCCTGCCCGGTGCCGAGCTGTCCCCGCGGCTGTGCCGCTCCTCACGTATCCCGTTCTGCTCAGGGTGCCGGGCTTACAGCAGTGCAGGGGACCTCGCTACCTGGTGGAAACGAGCTGCTCTCCATTACAGTTTTGATCTTTAACTTCTGGTCGTGAAAGTCCTTTAATTCTTCTTTTCTTGTGCATGTGTGATCGGTTGGATGTGTGCGATGCGTTACAGCAGCTGGATAGGCTTTCCAGCCTTACCTGAGTTTGGTTGTGCTGGTACCTGGTGTCTTTCAGTGTCTATCGAACCTTCCTCGCGTCCACAGAGGAATGAAAAATGATGCATTGCTGTGGAGGGTTTAATAGTCTCTTAAACATATAATGAGGTGAAACATTTTGGATGCTTCAAGCCGGCACATGTGGGGTCTTCGTGGTGAGGCAGAGATCTGGGGATTCTGGCTTCTCCGCTGTTTGTTTGTTTTTGTGTGTGACCATCTTGCTGATAGTGCAATCAGTCCGGATTCCTCTGTTAGTGTGAAAGAGCTGCTGAGATTAAGGTAACTGCAGGAGATCAGGGCTTCCCAAAGTAGATTTAATCATCCGCGTTGGTTTGTTTTGGACTGAAGGCTGGGTGGGCAGATCAGAACTGATAAGGCTTTGCTGCTTTGTAGTAGGGGCACAGGGCTGGGGGGTCGCTGATTGTAGAAAAAGGAATCTCCCACAGAGAGCATCTGTAGTAATTGTCAGCTCCTCTCTAAAACCAAGCAGCCCAAATCCACTTTACTCTAATCTCGTGTGTTTATCCCTGCCATTAAGCACGTGAGTCGGGCGTTTGGGAACTGGCCCAAACTAGTAAGGCAAACCTTTGGGGCAGACGGCATCTGGAAGTTGCACTGACCATGTTTGGTATGAAATGCAACTTGATGTCTCTGGGGACTGGACTGGTCTGCAAGCATCGTGTTTCTGCAAAGACAACAAATTTTGCACAGATATGGTCTGTGAATCCTTATATAGGACTTACGTGGAATATTTATCCGTGTCTTTTTAAGCTGCCTAAGATTGAGTGTATGCTTGAGAAGTAACACTGGCCTACTATAAAGCCTAATCCAAACAAATTGTTTGGGTTACAGGCTGCCGGGGAGGAGATGAGGATGACACACGGTTTGGGAGAGTTCTGCTGGCACTCCTCCCATATTATTTTTTTTAATAGCACTGCCAAAACGTGCAGGGCTGCACAGCATGTGGCTCTTGGTTTTTCTGTGCGGGCAGGGTGAAGACAGGTAGCTGTTTCTTAACAAGATGGGGATTGTATTTCTTGTGCTTATGTAAGAGCATGGATGTTGAGAGTGATTCGGTGCTTGAATATTTCCCTGAGCCTGTACAAACAAAAATGCCTTGGCTCTTTTCCCCTTGAGCAGCTTTCTGGTGTAAATGGGATTTCTCCGTGTGAAGCAATCCGGGATGTGTAAGAGGGTGGGGAATATTACTGAAGTGCCTGAGTGTGACGTTGGTGCTCAGGCTGTGGGTGGGTGGGTTGTGTTCCAACAGCCCCGCAGCTTTGTGTGAGAACATTGCCTGCTTCCCGCGGGGCCGAGGGGGGCTGGAGCTGGTGCCTGATTTCACCAGGTGGTCCCCAGCCCTCTCTGCTTGAGTGCCTTGGAAAGCAAAGGATGTGTGGGCAGGATGCTCCCCTCTGTGCCGTGCAGGGATGGGCTTCCTGCAGAAGATGCTTGAGGGGGGGATGGACGGAAAGTCACCAATGCATCCAAGATGTGGGAGCAGCGGAGTTAACAAAGGGCATGAGGTCTGCCTTGCTTGAGCAGAGTGGCATCGCTGAGCTTTCCCTGTGCATTTAAGTGTCCAGAAGTGCCTGTGGCAGCACAGGAGGGAAGCAAGGAGTATTCCCCTGTGGCAGAGGGTATTCCCTCTTCTGCAGGCTTGGTTTCTGCTCAGTTTATCTGGACTGCAAAGGGTCCGAGTGCCCGGAGCTCAGCAGGGCTGTAGCAGTGCTAGTGGGCTGCAGGCTTGTTGCAGTTGTCCTACTTTTGTGCCTTGAACTATGCAGAAAAAGTCTTCGTGCAGCACCACATCGTGTTCGTGTGTCCTCAGCAGCACAGAGGAGCACAAATCCAACCCAGAAGCTGCTGGCAGAGGATTGCTCAGGGAGAGGGGGGAGGCTTTGTGCTGTTTGTGGGCTCTGTTTGCTGGTTTAAAGCAGTCATGCTCAGAGGCCTCCTGATTGGCAAAGCTGGTGTCTTGTTGATGATAGCTGTGTTTGGAAAGTAGTGCAGCATTATTAATGTTAAAACCGGTTTGGCTTGTCCTGCTGCCATTGATCCCCGAGGCCTGTTCTTTCTGCTCTTTGCCCAGTTTCTCATCTGTCCCTCCCAATCAAATCAAGACATTGCTATCTGCAAGTTTTACTTTATTTTACCTTCACTTGCCATGCTCGCATTTAGAGCAAATCTCTGCTTTGCTTCAGTCTCCCTGAAACACAGAGCAGCAGAATGACAGTGTCTGAAGCGATGTCCTTTAGCCCTGAAGGCGAAGGAGCTCATGACTTCTGGAAGTCAAACCTATAGCTGCTTGTTGGGATGAAATCTCTGTAATGTGTAGGAAAAAACAACCTCTTTAGGACTTTGGACTTTCTTGACGTGCATGCACATCTCCCGGGGTGGCAGTTCAGGGCTGCGCGGTCCCTCCACAGCTGAGCACCTTGTCCCCACTGGGTGTGGAGGTTCCCATGGGCAGGAACAGTCACTGTGCAGCACTTGGGGCACAGTCAGGGAAACAGTGCTGCTGCCCAGCTCCCATCTGTCCCAAGTGCTGCCAGCTCCCATGCTGGAGAGTGCTTTCCTGTGCTTCAGAGCTTTCCCGAACATCTTACGCAAGAGGCAAATTGGGGCTGAACTTGGTACTTTTCAGAGTTGTGATACTGGAGGCTCATTCACCCTGGGAAGTAAAGGCTGTTTGCCAGCCTTATTGCTCTTTCCTGCCCCTCCTGTTGCTCTCTCCCAAAGTCTTGGCACTTTGAGATCCTGCAAAGGCCGGCATCCAGTCCAGCTACAGTGAAGATGTTTTTCCTATGTGTCTTCCCCTCTTCCTTCCCTTCCAAGCCTCTGTTAATGGCTGTACTATTGCCTTGAGCTGTTTGAATGGTATGGGGAGGCCATTTGCTCTCAGGTGCCTGAACTAGAGCCTAATGTGACCTTGCTATGATTTTCCTGTAGTGTCATACTGCCTTTTTGAAATGCTTGTGTCCCACTTCCACCACAAGCTGGAAGCTGCCAACCTGACTTTGAGTGATGACTGATGGGGGGGGGGGCACACTGGCTTGCTGTTCAGCATGCAGGCTTCAGCACAGCTCCTACAGCTACTTTTCCTTCCCTTTTTACTCCTGGTGCTGGCAAATGCTCTGCTGGAAACATCCTGGCTGCTTGAATCCCCTTGGCTATAAGTTACCACTAGGTTGTGTTGTATTTTGTGTGTAAGTTGTTCTTCTGCAACTGAATGGATTGATGGACTTAGGTTTAAAGACTTTTTTTTGATTAGTGATGGTATCTGTACCTGTAAGGGTGGCCTGGCAGCTGTGGTTCCGTGGTCTGCAATGTAAATTACTTGGGTTGACTTGTAAGATTACTTGATTAAGTTATCATGGCTCTGTGATCCCACAGAACTCCCCAGCTATCACTTCGGCCAGACTAAACGCAGCATCCCATCCTTCAAAACACTTCCTAGCTCTCGAGTTCCCATTTATCCTCTTGAGCCTGCTCTCAGGTCTTGCAGCTGCATTCTCCCCCTCTCCTCAGTACATCCTGTTCCTTTATGCCCTTCAACAACAGCCGGGTTGTGCTGCTTTTGCAGCCTCAAAGGAGAAGCTGATGCAGTTGAAGCACTACAAAACCGAGGGGGCAAGCCCTGCACACGCCTGACCTCCCGGCTGCTGTTGAGGAGCATGTGTGGCTGTTTGTTTGAGACTCGCTGGAATGCAAATGCTCGAGATTAAGGATTCAAATGATTTGCACTAGAATGAGACTCTTGTGATGAGACTGGGCTTGGTGGCTCTGAATAGACAGGGCAGCCTAGTTAAAGAGTTTCACTTGTAATAAGCCTCTGCTCCGGGGGGCTGTAAAAGATCCTGCACTAACGAGCAGTTAGGGCTGTGCTTCTAGGTTAGTTCAGATTTACTTTTTTGTCTTTAAGCGTGTGCCTGAATGTTTGTCCCAGTAAATGCTGCTGGTCGGAGGAGCAGCTCTGCTGTGTCGCCCTGACTTGCAGCAGTCATGCTCTGACTCAGGTTTCTGGCACTTGGCTTGGCATCCCAGCTCTGGGGACACTGCTGTCACCCTCTGAGTAACGGCCCTGGCCCCTCACCCAGAGCAGTGACTCAGGCTTGTGAGACACTGCAGCACAGAGGTGGATCTCTTCTTCTGGGGCTAGAGAGGGGGTGACAGGCAGAACTGGTGCTGCTGCTTGGCACCCAGGCTGTGCTGCCCTTGGCACCGAGCGCCTTTGCTGCTGCCTCTTGTTTAATCTGGTCGTGGCTTTGGTGGGCAGAAAAGCTGTCGGGCTCTGACATGTGACTGCTGCCAGCAGCTGAGTTGGTGTTGGCAAGGGCAGACCAGAAAATAGCCCTGTCTTGAGCAGCCGTAACTTGCTCTGGCAGCCCCGTGGTGCCTTCATTTTCAGGCAGATTCTGTTGGAAACCAGAGTTGTGTGGGAGAGAGGAAAGCAGCAGTGTTATCCGAAATGACTGAAAGCATTCAGTGCAAGCTAAAGGAGCATAAAGTCTCAAAAGAGGGGGTTAACTGCTTAATCCTGAATCTGGAGAAAATGTCAGCATAGGAGGGGAAAGCACGCAAGATGTAGTTGCATCCCACTCAGTTTCTGAAGGCTGGCTGACTCGAAAAGTGTGCTTCTTCTAAAAGTATTTATTTTTGCTGGAAGTATGCACTCTTGTCAGTTTTATCCTTAAATCCTTTGGGGCTGAGACTATGCTTATAAAATGCCAGGAGGCTGTTGTTAGACAAATTACTGGGATAACTTAAAAATCAAAGCAGTTAATTAAAATCTCAGGGAGACACTCCTTGGGGCAGGAAGGAGACTGGGAGACCCATAGCACTGTTACCCAAGCAGCTGCTGTTATGTCAACCAAAACCACGGCTGCCTCTTGCTTAAACAAATTGTGTTCTGTCAGGGAAAGCAAAGCCTTCCATGGGAAGGATTTTTGCTCTTGATGTTGCTCTGCCTTAGCTGCTGAAGGGACAAAGGTGTCTTCACCATGGCTCCTCCAAAACTGTGCTGCTGTCAGACTGGAACACAAAGAGATGTGGCCTTGCCCCACTTACCTTGCTGCTGGGTTAGCTCTGCCTCCTGCCCTTTAGCTGCTGTTATAGTCAAACTACAGCAATAAAAAGCAATGCTAACGTGCATTAATGACTGTGAAAGTGCTTGAATTTGCACTCAAGTGGCCTGCACAGCCAGAAATCTCTGTGCAGAAGGCAGAGTGACTGAGAGGAGAGTGGCTGGAAGGAGGGCACGTGGTGTGATGCTGTGCTGGCCTGGAGAGGAGTGAGAGCCATAGGTGGGGGGACAGATCCTGCCTGGTGTGGGGCTGGGAGGGTGGCAGAAGCTATTTTAGTGGGCTAATGTCCTGCTTTAAAAACAGAGAAGCTCCTACTCTCCTCCAGATGGAAATACAGCCCTTACTGATGTCAGGAGCTTTTGCTTGGAAGATTCTGTTCCCCAGCGAGGTAAATATTTATTGCAAATCCACAGTGTGCAGTGGAGCAGAGTCTGGAGCCAGGATCTCGCAGGAGACTGTTTATGTGCGGGCTGTTCTTGGCGCTAATTCCAAATTTCCTGAGGCTGAGTGTGAGGAGCTGGTCCTGCGTGTTGGTTACTCAGACTTGCTCATCCAGCTGAGCGTGGGCTCTGCAGCGCCGGGGAAGGAGTGACCAAAACAATGCCTGGGTCCCTCTGCTCTGGCTGTGGCACTGTGGGTGCAGAGACGTGCTCAGGGAGGGCTGGAAAGCTGCTGCTGACTGCTCAGGGAGGGAAAGGAGCCTGACTGGGAGTTCAGAGCCCTCAGAGCGAGGAGAATGCTTCTGGAAATGACAGGTTTCCTGAAGTACAGCTGCATTATCCCAAACAGCACGCGCTGCGTCTGCTGCTTTCTGGGCCCAAGCCAAGGCATCAGGAGGGAATGTCTTTGTGAAAAAAACAAACTAAGAAAAAGCACCCCCACCAAACCCCACGCATTGAAAACCCAGCCTCTGCTGCTGCAGCTAGCCAGGAAAATCCCTGCTCTTGAAATGTTTGTTTGTATGAATGCTCACACGGGTATGGCTGATAGCACAGCAGCAGCACTCCACTGTCTCGAGTGCTTTTGTGCCGATAACTTCCTCTGCTGCTGCTCTTTGCTGGCACCTTTGCCAGCAGAGCCAGGCTTGAAATAGCATAACTGTGCTGGCAGAGCCCAGCTGCCTGGGCTAAGCCTACATCTTTGGGCTACTACTTCTGATTAGATTAAAATGGATCGTGGGAGGGGAAGCATTTGTAGGGCGCAGCATTGGGAATCTTGACTGTACAAACAAGCTGAGATTAGCTGCATGGTGAGCCAGATAGCAAGGGCACTCTTTGAAGTTGGGTGTCTGCCTGGCTTAATTTTGCTAACGCTCTGGCATGAGGGAGCATAAAGATCCCAAAAATGCACGTCATGCATTTCTTGCCAAGTGGAAATTCTGCTTGTGTGTGTGTTCGGGGAAACATTGGGGTGTAGCTGTATTCTAGGAAAGGGCATGAGGGCAGGCTTCTTCCTGGCATCAGGGGGGAAGTGTGACACGTGAAATACCCCAAGTCTGAAGTGTCAGCATGAAAAATCATCCTTGATGGAAAAACTGTTTTGCAGGGGCATTTATAGCCTTTTTTTTCTTCCACAGACAAGGATGCAATAGAAGCCTTTATTGTAGAGTGGGGCAACTCACTCTGAGTTGTGAGCTGGAAAAACTGTGAATTCCTTTTTTAACCTTGAATAGAATTTTTCCAGCTTCTGAGCTGAGGTCTGGACAGTGAAGCATATGAACTACTTACCATTAGGTTTGTAAATACCATTAAAAAAATATAATCTCTTTATGAACTAGGTGTGTATCATGGCCTGTGACCAGGAGAACCCTTCAGGGGCGTGAAATGGCTCTGTCACAGTTGTTTTCCTCTTGAGTCACATGAGAGCTCCTGCTTTTTCCTCCTGTAGTTTTCCTCTGAACTTTCTTTATTCGCTTCAGGGCAAGTGATGGGGACACAGCCACCTGCAACTGCCTGCCAAGCTTTATCTCCCTGAGCTGGAGTGGGAAGCAGTCACGGTGCTCCCCTCCTTCCCACTCAGGCTCTGGAGCTGGGANGGGGCCAGGGGGGCTGGGGTGGTGCTGGATGTGCCCTCTGCACGTGGGATGTGAGCACACCAGGGATGGAGACCTGCTTGGACAGGGATTGAGCAGCCTTGCCTTAAGTCACCTTGAACAAGTGATGCTTTTTGATTCCCCAGCCTTCATGTTGCTCTTGCTGTCTTATTAAGCAAAACCCTGTTGGTGTTGTTGAGCACAATTAAAAAAAATATTTTCCCCACTTTAGTAAGAGGCACGAAGACTGCAGTTACTGCTGTGGGGCTGCCTGCAAGCCCTGCTGTGTACTCCACTCTGATTTCCCCCTTGGTCCTCAGAGTATCATGGATTTACCCTCCTGGCTCACTGAGGTGGGAATGCTGGACAGTGGCTGTCAGAGGAGATGGGCCAGCCTGGCTGTGGTCCTGCTCTGGGACTGCTTGGAAAGTGTTGAGCAAAGGTAGTATTTAACTATGTCTGGAAGCCTCAGGTGATCCTGTCATGCAACTAAATGCAAACATATGCCTGGATGGGAGCTGTTTAACTTTTGTCCCTTGGCACAAAGGCCAGTGCAGGCTGTGTGTGCTGCAAGTTGTGTGGGACAGACTGACCAGGAATGGGTGGTAAAATGATACCTCCAGGCATAGTCACAAGGAGCTGGCACAAGTGGATTTTTTTATTATTTTGCTGTGGCTGATGTGTTAAGAGAGTTAGGTGTGACTTTGATTGAAATGTTGGTATTTGCTTTGCTCTCAGGACTAAAATTACTTTTGTGTATTTATTTGCTTCTCCCCTGAACAGAGCTGGAGCATGGAGTGAGGGAAGGGAGTGAAAGGTATCTTGGGGGGCGAATACAGAACCTTCCCTTACTAGTCTGGAAGGAGCTGCCTCTGCTGGAAGCTCATGTCACTTCTAATAAGGTTTTTTAATGCTTATTCAGATGGGAAGATAGAGCAGTCTTTGCCTGTTGCCACTGCACACCTCCCTCCTGTGGAGATCAGCTCTATTGGGCTGTTTCACACTGATTTGAGCTGCCCTGTTCCCAGTGCTGTGTGGCTCCTCTGCTTTTGGGGGACTGTTGGGGCTTCAAGGGGGTGAGCTCACTCCTAACCCGTGCTCTTTCACATGCTTGGCATGAGCTTTAAAACCTTCCTGGTTTGTGGGCTCCTGCAAGAGCTGGGTGGAAGTGAACTGTACGGAAATCCCCTCTTTGGCTGGGTGCTTTACAGAGCTGTGCATCCTTGCAGCTGCTCACATTGTTCAGGAGCCCTTCCTGGTTATGCTGATGTAGTTGTGCATCATGGTGGTGTGAGGTGACATCTGTCTGTGCCAGCACAGGGTCTGGGGAGGGTATTTTGTGTAAGGCTGCTTGCTGCAGTGAAATGAGGTGATCTGTGCAGCTGACCCTGAGTGCAGAGCACCTGAGAGCAGCTTACACCTCCCTGTCCCTGCAGGCTGCACAGAGTTAACAGGTCCCTGCCTCTGCCCCCTCCTGCCACCTCCCAGGTTGGCCCAGCTCCATGAGCTTTTGTCTAGGAAAGGTTGACTTTCACCTTGCTCCTGTTTACTCCCAGGTTTATGTACACAGTGCTGGGGAGGGAGACTGGGAGCAAGCGCTGGGTCTCCATGCCAAAATTATAAACTTGATAAAGGGCTCTGTACACTGTGAATGCCCCAGTCCCTGCAGGTCTGACTCCCTTTGCTGCTTGCTGCCTGTGACCCTTCAAAGGAGATTTTAATGAACCCAGTGTTTGATCAGAGACAAGGGACAGCTGTAAAAGCCAGTTCCATGTCTGGAAAACTTTGTCTCAAGCCCCAAAACATCATTTGGGTTTTTTTGAAAGGGTTTGCAAAGGCTGTGGTGAGGACGTGTGGGCTGGGGCAGGTGAGCTGCCTGGGTTTGTTGTTTCCCAGAACTTGCCAGCGACTGGGGAAATTCATACATTGCACAGAAACTTTGCTTGCTGCCTCAATAAAGAGCTGATCTTGCTTTGAGAAGAGGCAAATGCTGTTCTGGGGTTGTAAAGGAATGCCCCAGGAGCATGAAATGGAGTGGGATGGGTTAGGGATGGAGCACAGCAGGGCTGCCTGGGGTCCCAGGGGTGCTGTTCCTGTGCCTCCACTGAGCAAAGAGTGTCTGGCTTCATCCAGCCTATTTCAAAACACGAGGCCTCTGTGCCCAGCTTTTCCAGGCATGACGCTCACAGTTCACGTGCCTGATGTGCTAGTTGTCTGGCAGGGAATANCAGGGGCATTTATAGCCTTTTTTTTCTTCCACAGACAAGGATGCAATAGAAGCCTTTATTGTAGAGTGGGGCAACTCACTCTGAGTTGTGAGCTGGAAAAACTGTGAATTCCTTTTTTAACCTTGAATAGAATTTTTCCAGCTTCTGAGCTGAGGTCTGGACAGTGAAGCATATGAACTACTTACCATTAGGTTTGTAAATACCATTAAAAAAATATAATCTCTTTATGAACTAGGTGTGTATCATGGCCTGTGACCAGGAGAACCCTTCAGGGGCGTGAAATGGCTCTGTCACAGTTGTTTTCCTCTTGAGTCACATGAGAGCTCCTGCTTTTTCCTCCTGTAGTTTTCCTCTGAACTTTCTTTATTCGCTTCAGGGCAAGTGATGGGGACACAGCCACCTGCAACTGCCTGCCAAGCTTTATCTCCCTGAGCTGGAGTGGGAAGCAGTCACGGTGCTCCCCTCCTTCCCACTCAGGCTCTGGAGCTGGGAATCGAGTGTTTAGAGCAGCTATTTTGCCACCATTGCAGTAAACATACCCCAGAATGTGCCTTTCTGGCAAGGGACTCGATCTTTATGGCTTTGCTCTTGGCTGATTATCAGGCAAAAGCAGTTGAACAAGAGTTCATTCCTTTTTAATCTCTCCGTCCTGCTCCTGCGGCGTGGCCGGTGCGCGATGTGGGCTGGAGGGAGCAAGGCTGTGTGTAAGCAAGAGCACAGCAGCTCAAAGGTGACTGAGGTTTGACTCTGTAAGTGCAAGGAAGCCTATTTTGAGCAGGCAGGGTCTGGGAGGATTCATCCCTGCTGCAGGGGAGGCAGCCGTGCCGGCAAGTGGCTCTCGGAGCCCGGGATTACAGTGTGATTGTCACGGGGATTACGGCTCCGCTGCCGCATGAGCCCCCAGGAGAGCTGCTTGGGGCTTAAAGAATCACACGGGGATGGGGGCCAGGGGGGCTGAGATC
>VZTZ01047235.1:485235-496814 GCA_013400955.1 Drymodes brunneopygia | reverse complement strand
GCAGAGCACCTGAGAGCAGCTTACACCTCCCTGTCCCTGCAGGCTGCACAGAGTTAACAGGTCCCTGCCTCTGCCCCCTCCTGCCACCTCCCAGGTTGGCCCAGCTCCATGAGCTTTTGTCTAGGAAAGGTTGACTTTCACCTTGCTCCTGTTTACTCCCAGGTTTATGTACACAGTGCTGGGGAGGGAGACTGGGAGCAAGCGCTGGGTCTCCATGCCAAAATTATAAACTTGATAAAGGGCTCTGTATACTGTGAATGCCCCAGTCCCTGCAGGTCTGACTCCCTTTGCTGCTTGCTGCCTGTGACCCTTCAAAGGAGATTTTAATGAACCCAGTGTTTGATCAGAGACAAGGGACAGCTGTAAAAGCCAGTTCCATGTCTGGAAAACTTTGTCTCAAGCCCCAAAACACTATTTGGGTTTTTTTGAAAGGGTTTGCAAAGGCTGTGGTGAGGACGTGTGGGCTGGGGCAGGTGAGCTGCCTGGGTTTGTTGTTTCCCAGAACTTGCCAGCGACTGGGGAAATTCATACATTGCACAGAAACTTTGCTTGCTGCCTCAATAAAGAGCTGATCTTGCTTTGAGAAGAGGCAAATGCTGTTCTGGGGTTGTAAAGGAATGCCCCAGGAGCATGAAATGGAGTGGGATGGGTTAGGGATGGAGCACAGCAGGGCTGCCTGGGGTCCCAGGGGTGCTGTTCCTGTGCCTCCACTGAGCAAAGAGTGTCTGGCTTCATCCAGCCTATTTCAAAACACGAGGCCTCTGTGCCCAGCTTTTCCAGGCATGACGCTCACAGTTCACGTGCCTGATGTGCTAGTTGTCTGGCAGGGAATAAACTCTTATTTATTTATTTATTTGTTTTGCCACTGGCAGGCCAGGAAAAGCTTCTGCTCCCCAGCACGCTGTTTAATCTCCCTTCGTGCTTACTGGGGATAAAGCTGCTTAACTCAAGGAAGAAATCCTGGCACTGGAGTCCTGCAGGAAAGGTTGGTTCCTGCACAGACCCCTCCTAGAGAGGAGCATATTAATAGCAGGACTCTGCTTCAGCTGCCAGGGCGAGGTGGGGCTGTGCTGTCCCAGCGAGTCCCTGGCCTGGCTCCAGCACAGGGAGAGCAGGTGCTGGAAAGCAGGCTCAGAGCAGCTCTGGTGCCCTTCTCCAGCTGGCAGTTGCACAAGGTGCTAAGCTGAAGGTGGCCAGGGATGATT
Organism: Drymodes brunneopygia; assembly: GCA_013400955.1. Classification (NCBI taxonomy): domain Eukaryota; kingdom Metazoa; phylum Chordata; class Aves; order Passeriformes; family Petroicidae; genus Drymodes; species Drymodes brunneopygia. Next base: position 495,609 of record VZTZ01047235.1, on the reverse strand, counting down.
TGGCAAGGGCTGTCCATCCTCCTGTGGCAGTCTCGGAGGTTTTTCCTCTTGGCCACAGCCTGCAAGCCCAGAGGAAGCACAGGCACCTTCCGTGGTGCCTCTTCACCAACAGCAGCAGAGCTGCAGGGAGGACTGTGTGCTCTTGGAAAGGGATGTACTTTTCTCTAAACAGTACTCCAGGGAGCTCTTTCTGTGGCACTTGGGAAGCCCAGAAGCTCTTGCATTTAAGTCCTGTGAAGGTGCCTGTGTGCCCTCTCACAGGTGTATGTATGCAAGGAATGTGCCTGCTCCAGAGCTGCCCTGTGAGCACTGCACTCCAGTGTTAACTCCTGCCAGCCTGCCCATGCCCCAGCTCCCAGGCAGGCCCTGCTTCCTAGAAGTAAATGCCTTGAAACTTGGAGAGTAATTACGGAGGTGCCCAGCAGCCCTCTGCCTTCCCTGTCGGATGAACCTGTAATATGAGGCCACTGCCCACAAGAAAAGTTCCTGCATGGTTTGAGAAGCTCTTGTGGCTTCCAGGAACTTCCACCTCCTTGCTCAAGAGGATGATGAAGAATGAGTTCAGGGAACGCTCCCATATAATCTTATTTATGCTTGTGAGTCAGTAATTTCCTTGTTATGTGCCCTGCTGGTAAACACTGTCCTGATTTAAATAGGATTTTTTGATAGCCAGAGCTGGTGTGTTCCACAGCGTGCACTAATCACTGTGGCTGTGTGCCACCACTCAGCTGTGGCTGGGCTGATCTGATAAGGCCAGAGGGCTGTCCAGCCACCCTGGGGCTTAAACCTGGGTTTTCTTGAGCCGCCCTTGCTCGGACATTACTGGCTGTGACTCACGGTGAGGCACAGGGTGAGCTGGCACCGGGGTGTGGCTCGGCACGGCACTTGCCAGCATCAGTCTGCCCAGTGCAGGGCTTTTTGGATCTGCAGCAAACGTGCTCCCCAGCCCCGGGAACTGGGTGCTTCCTGCCCCTGGATGAAATGGCCAGAAGCTGCCCTGGGAACAGCTACTGCATGCTGGCAGCAGTTTCCATTGCAGGGCTGGCTTTGGCTGGGTTTCGCATATCTTGAAATGAATTCGCCTCGGAGCAAGTGATCCGTAACGTTAGGAATGCCTGATTCCAGGCTGGGAGAGGAGTTCTTCCAAGCTGACTTTCCTCCCAGCCCCCCTTCCCAGCATCTGGTGCCAGGCTTGGCATAGCAGAGAGAGAGGGTCTGGGAGGAGAACTGGCCTGAGCACTTCGTGGCCTCTGGGCTGTTCATCTGGTTATCCTGTACTGGGGTTGCTGGGGAAACCAAAAATGCCTCAATAAGCAAGGAGAAGCACATCCAGTGCTGCTGCTCCTGTGCAAAATGAGAAACATCTTGTGCTTGTTTGTGACAAACCCAGTGTGCCAGTGGGCAGGGGAGCGGGGCTGGAAGCTGGGCTGGGGCTGTGGCAGAGGAAGCTGACACAGGGCTTGTGGCTGATTGTTTGCCTTGGTTGGAGATCAATAGCGGATGTAATTCATCACCTCTGGCCTGTGGGATGGGCCACACCTGGCCAGGTGAGCAGGAGGGCTGCTCCCAGCTGCTCAGGGCTCGCTGGTGCTGCCACCCAGCTCTGTGTCCCCATGAGTCTCTGATCCCCCTCACCCAAGAGAGGCTGGAGCTTGGCAAGCTTGAACACTGAGAAAAACCCTCGGATGTGCAGGACTCTGGAATGCTCTTCTGGGCAGACAAAACCTTTGTCAAGACTTCCCACTTGTCCTGTGAGGACAGCACGAAAGAATGTTGTCAGCTTAGCCCCCAGCTAAGGGACCAAACCCATCCATCTGCATTGTGCCTCTTGCCTTGGGGGATGGGGTTGAGTCCCCCTCCACAGTGGTGATTTCATGGCTCTGGAAGCATCTGGAATCTGTGGGGTGGTGTTGAGCAACCCCAGAGCTCATACCTGTGGTACCCTCACCAGCCTGGCCCCAGGGCTGTGGGTGAGGAGAAATAGTTCTGGGAAGTTGCATAACTTTGGTGAGGGCAGGAGATTTGGGCTTGTGGCTCCTTGAAGGTCCAAGTGCAAACTGCCATTGTGGCCAAACAGCTGATATCTGGGAGGCTCTCCAGCTTCTGTGCTGTAACTGCACTCCTTGGGCCTTTGGATCCTGGAGATATTTTATAGGTTGGTTTGTTTGTTTACATGCTTTTTAAGAAGGTGAGGCAGGGGAAGCTCTTCTTCCAGGCAAGTCATTATTGATAGCGAGTGCTCTTGAACGTCAGCCTGTATTGCACTGCAATTCAGCTGAACTGACAGACCAGCTTTTAACCCCTGGGTGATAAAATAGGCTTGCTCTGAGTACAAGGAGTGAGGAATTGCTGTGGCATGAAGCTTTGGTGCTATGCAAAAAACCTGATCTACACGTGTCAGGCTTTTTTCCTGGGAATAACAAGTCCTTCCAAGCTCTCCCTTCTCACAAACTGAAGGTATTGCTTTTCCAAATGCTTTTGCTACAAACTCCTGACCAAGATCCTGTTTTGGTATTTTTACCCTGTGTGTTTGGGTGAACCTCTTGAATCTGTAGCCCTCAGGAAATTCCCCTCCAAGACTGGCTTTCACATCTGTTCTGAGAAATTCTAGGGAAATTCAGCTGATAAAAACAATGTTTTTGGTGGAGAGAAGTTCAGCATTTCGTGTTTTTCTGGTGAAAGTGATGCGCTCAGGCTCTGAACCTTCTGTGGAATGCTTCTGAAGAGTTGTCTCATATTTAATGTGTTTCCACCCCCATTTACAGGTGAGAGAAACTGAAACCATGGATGCTGGATGGCTCGACTACCCTGCCTCTGGGGACCTGCCAGATGATGAAGACATTGGTGAATTCAGGCCTCACTTAACCTCTGATGAGTTAGATCTAGATGAGACATCTGGGTCAGGAGGTAAGTGGGGAAGTGGATCTCCCTCAGCTGTTGCTGTGAAATTCCTTTTAGCACCAGCCCTTGAGTGATGGGCTAAATCACAGCCAGAGCTCCAGAGGAACCACCGTGTCAGGTGGAGATGAAAACTGTGACTTGTAGTCACTCAGATGAGAGCAGTGAGAATAGTGGAGCTGTGATGTTGACTCACTCAGGGAGGACAGATGGAGTCCAGCCAAGCTTGTCTTGCTGCAAATGAAAAGGCCTTGTGCTGGCTGGATCTTTTTCCTGTTGAACTCCAAAGAACTGCTGAGAAACTTTAAAAAAAATAATCTATTGTTGAGGCAGTGTTAAAAGGCTTAAAGTTAATGTCTCAGCTGAGGCCAAACAAGGTAAAGGACTAACTGGTGTTCAAGTGAACTCTCTGTGACATGCAAAGCTCCCTGCCCAAACCAGTTTCTGTAGCTCTGTGTCCCTTCATGTGAACATTTGTTCTCTAAAAGTAAAAGAACAAGCGCTGGAATCAGTGCCTGACATGTTGGGGCAGATCTGGAGGGTTGGTGAAGGATCCTTTGGGGATGGGTGGTGGGAGCAGTGCCTTCCATTGGCATTACCTTACAGGCTGTGGCAGACCTGCTCTGCAGGGGCCAATGGATCCAGCTGGAGATCCCTCCCAGCAGAGAGGTGTTGGTTTCAAGATCATATCTCATGGTCTTGTGCAATCCAAGTCATTAAATGATAAATAGCATTCACAGATAAGAGGGAGTTGTAGAAGAGGACAAGAGTCCTGGTTTGTGTGCAGTAGCTGGTATTACAGGAAGTGTCTGAATTCTGTAAAAACATCATGGAACAAGACAAAAGCTTGAGAGCCCTTTCTGGTTTTTTTTGTCCCCTCTGCAGACTACTCAGACTCTGAAGATGGCCTCTATCTGACCACCATGGATACCCCTGTGGTAGGTATTGCCCCTGTGTGTGTTCAAGCAGCTCCTCTGCTCTGTCTGTGAAACTTTCTGAGCACCTTCCCCCCTCCATAAGACGTGGCATCGAGATGAATCCACCTGCATGAGCAGGCTCAGTGTAGTTGTAATGCACTGAGCAAACTTTCTATTCCCTGCACACCCTCCTGCTTCAGCTTGGGGTAGGCTGGGTGCTGCTTGCTGATGGGTGTGGTCTGTGTTCTCTAGATACCTGACAACTATATCCCTGGAGATACTGGGAGAAGGAGAGAAGGTGAGAAGAAAAACACCATGGTGGACAATGAAATCATTCCAGACAAAGCTGTACCTGTCGAAGAGAACCTGTCCAACAAGATCTCCATGGCAAGCACAGCCAACAGCAGCATCTTTGAAAGAACAGAGGTCCTTACAGGTAATACCCCACCTTGTCCTGGTAAATCATTAATACTGGAAATCAGAATGGCTTCTGTTGTTCCCTGTTTCTCTGGGGAGCAGCTCCCTGCTGTCAGGGGAAGGAGTTGCTTTACCTGTAGCAGGGTGGCTTCTGCCTCCCAGTCCTTAAACAACAGCAGGGCCTGCTGCTGTCTCTGCTGGTGTAAACAGCTTGTTTTTGAGCCTGCCAGCTGCTTGTTGGCTTAAGCCATGTGTCAGCTGCTCTGCACCCAGATCCTGCCTCAGCAAGAGGTGTCTCTGGCCATAAAGCAGTGACATCATAGACTTTCATATCAAATACAGGCGTTTTCCTTCCAACCTCTGCCCAAGTCCTGCCTTTTCTGAGCTTTGCCAGGAGCCAAGCAACCCCTCTAAGGGATTCCAACATGTGGTCAGCTGTAGGAATCTGAGTACCAATGTCCAGAGCAAAACCAAGCACCTGCCTTCCCCTCAGCATGTGGGACAGGTCTGTGTCCAGCATATTGCTGTTTCAAGCACTTGGCCTGATGGTCCAAATACAAATCCAAACCCTTTGTGCTGATCTGCAGACATCCTCCCAGTCAGAGAACAGATTGGAAGAGGGGATTGCAAAACCATCTAGCGAAGAAGCTGATTTAGTGCAAGCAATAGGTATCACAACAAGGGATGAACTTCAGTGAAGTCTTGTGGCCACCCTTGGGGTGAGGAGGAAGGAGATCTTAGTGGTTTTTTTGCAGGTTTGTGGGTTTTGGTTGTTGGGTTTGAGGTTTTTTTGGTTTTTTGAGGGAAGTGGTGTTGGTAATTGGATGTTGATGAATTGAAATACAGAGTTCCCCAGGGTGTGCTCACACAGGTAGTTAACAAAACATCCAGATTGGAACTCTACCATTTTCCTGTGGGTTGTGGTGGGGCTTTTTTGGGTGGGTTTGTTTTGTTTTGTCTCTGTACAGGGAGAACATCTTCTTGTCAACATTTCTTTCTTGGACTAAACTGGAAGATTAGCTCAAACTGGTTAATGTGGAATATGTGATGATTCTGTGGTTGGCCTGGAAGCAATCCTGGCCTTTCCCAGTAACATCTGCTGCTGCTGGAAGTGCCAGCACAGATGGTGACAAGCACAGGGACACTGACTCTGGGGGCTGCTACTCTTGAAGCAGATTCTGAGATGTTGCTGATGGTTTGGAGCTGTCTGAGATTTATTCCATTCTCTCTTTCCTCCCCAGCTCTCATTGCAGGAGGAGCAGTGGGTCTCCTCTTTGCCATCTTCCTCATCCTGCTCTTGGTCTACCGCATGAAGAAAAAGGACGAGGGCAGCTATGACCTGGGGAAGAAACCCATCTACAAGAAAGCCCCCACAAACGAGTTCTATGCCTAAAGCTCAGCAGCACCTTGTGCCCATCAAGGCACAAACAGACTGTATGGAAACACTGTGCCCTCAGATGAGATGTGCTGAACAAATGCTTTGGGTTTTTTTGGGTTTTTTTTTTTTTTTTTTGGATTGAATTTCAAAGTGACTTTGAGAAAAAACAAACTTCCTTCGTGACCCTTCCCATCCCACTCAGCTAACCAAGGGCCCAATGAAATACAAAGAGTCTGAAAAAAAAAACCTCAGTGTATTTTTTTTTTCTAAAGTTAGTGTAAAAAGAATAAAGATGCCAAATTTTCTGCTTGGTTTTATAGAGGGTATATAAACACAAACCAGACTGTATGGAAGCAAACACCATGTGTTTGCATCCAGCGTGCTGTGCTGGGATTGGCTGCTTCTATAGAAGATGGCTGTTTTTTTTTATTTTATAAAATCTTGCTACTAGATGTCTTGCAGCAGACTGTTGATGTGAAGCATTTTTGTGGAGAACTATTTATGAATCTCTTACACTACAGATAATGTTGCCTTATCAGGGAGTAAAAGGCCCACAAGGGCTCAACATCCCTGAATGCCATAAAGGGCCTATGGGAATGTCTTCCCCAGGAGATTTCTGTCTCTTCCTGTTGGCCCCAGGCAAGGGTCATTAGTCCTTGAAATCCAGGACAGCCAGTTGTGTTTGGCTATGGTGACACCCTTTCCTTGCCTTCAGTCTCTTACCTTTTTTTAAGGATTGCTTGTAGGATTTTTTTTTATAACAAAATTTTAAAGAAAATAGCCTAATGTTTATATAAAGTTTGTAGAAATTGTTTTTGAAATAATAAAAAAAATAATCTACTTTTTTAATTTCCTCAGATTTATTTTTTCAATCCCTTTGTGTTTCCTTTGGCCGGGCATTTCTCTGGAGATGCTGTTTTATATGATTCATGTTCTGAACTGAAGCAGAGTTAGCTACAGAGTGTTACAGGTTTCTTCTAGTTCTATAGCAGCTACTATAGAGGGTAAAGATATTTATGGTTTTCTCATAACTTTTCTAGGATTTTTTTAAAGAAATAGAATTATTTATAGTTTCTGAAATGGCTGCTCTCTCATTTGGTAACTTTTATCCTTTTTATGTAAAACACTAATATAATGAGTCTCTGTGAAAAACTATTTAAGCTTTATTCTGTGAATTTCAATTATAAATTCAAGGCAATAACTTCTGTATGCAAAGTTGGATGCATAAATATGATTGAAGTAGGGAAAAGACAAGAGTAATTCTAGGCTGTAATATATTACAATCAGTCCTATAGAGCTATATATTATATATTTTACTGAGATATATACAGATGAGAATGAAAAGGCTGGAGTTAATTCTTCAGCAGCCTTATGGTGTGTAAGAAGCTTTTTTGATCTTGTTTGTGCTGCTGTTTGTCCAGTGTCTTGTGTGGAGCCACCAGGGGCTCCATGGCTGTGTCCTGGCTCCTGGAAGCAGCTGTGGCCAGGATGTGCTGGGTTTGATCCTCAGAGCAGAGCTCCCCACCTCGAGCTGCCCTTGGTGGCTTGCAGTGTGTAGGTGATACCTTTCTGTGAGCCCTGCAGCTCTGAGCTCTGCCTGGGTGGCTTCTCCCACCCAGGAGCACTGAGCTTCCCTAGGGGCAAGCTCTGACCCCCCCACTAAGGATCTTTAACATCCCCTGTACGTGGCTCCTACCTCCCCTGAGAGTGGGACCAAGCCCCAGTCCCCCAGAGCAAAGGGGGATGTGTTTCCTGTGCCTCTGTGTCGGGAGGGCGTTACAGAACCACGAGCAGCTTGTGTCCTCCTGCAGCTCTGAGTCTGGCACAGAAACCTGAGTGTGGATCCCCAAACTGAGCACCTGAGCAGGCAGTTGTGCAAAGGCTGGTTGGAAATCTCATGGCTCCTGAAGCCTCCTTCCTGAGGATTTGCTGCAGGCTTGAGGCCAAATCCAGAGAGGCGAGAGAAAAAAAAGTGTCCCCTTCTCGGGGTGAGGCAGGAACATGCGTTGAGACCTCAGTGGGAGAAGAGAAGCCCTCTGGGTGACTCACTTGGTAGCAGTACAAGTGTGTTCGGGGAAACTGTGGGCTCTGGGAGGCTCTCAAAGCTGCACAGAGTTCACTGGAGGCTGGTAAGGACAGGGAGGATTGTGCTGCCTTTGGACAGCAGGAGCTGCCACTGCTTCTCGGGATATTTAGATTCTCTTGTGTAATTGCTCTTGTGGATTTTCCACTGTTACTGGTTTTTATTTTATTTTTTTTTTCCCCTCAAATAAATGGTACTTTCTAAAACTGGCTTTTTTTGGACTGTTTCTGATCTGAAATTACTTTTGGGAGCTGGATAACCAGGAGCTAATGTTTGTGTAACTACTTGGTTTACTGAAAGGGGAGGCACGCTGGGACCTGGCGTGGTGGCCTGCAGCTCAAAGGGGCTTTGTCAGCAGCTCCTGAGTGCCTGACCCACGAGTGATTGCCACAGGAGCAGCAGCCCTGGGTCTCTGGAGCTGCTCAGCTCCTCCAGATGACTAAAGCAGAGACAGCACGGGGCCATGGGGTGAGTCTGTCCTGTCTCGTGCTCAGTTTTGTGATGGACTAAACTGGGAGATTAAGAGTGCTGTCCCTTTGTAATCAGGAGGGACAGAGGGAGGTAAAAAGAGGCCTGTGTCCTGGTGACAGCAGCACAAGTCTTGTCCCTTCAAACAAAGGCAATGTGCTGGGCATTTTGCTTAACCAAGTTTCAAGCCAACCCTGTTTAACCTTATGAATACCTTCCACTGGGTGCAGAGCTGATCAGCTGCTCTGGGAGCAAGTCCACAGGTGCCTTCATGCTGTTTGGGACTAAAACAGCTGCACTTTTAGGCAAGCTCTGGAGGAAGTTGCTGTCTGTCCAAGCCCCTCTGCTCTGCCAGCTTGGTTCTCTTAATGGGCAGGACTCAGTTCTCTCCCTGGACAGGTGGGAGAGAGAGAGGAGCAGAGCTGCTTGCTGTGGGGACAGTGCTGAGGCTCCTCAGAAGTGCTGTATTTAAATGGATTATCATCCTCGAGAAAATCTAATTCCCTTCTCTCTGGTGGGAATTCCTGCTCCAGGTGGTTTGGATTAGCACAGACAGAAGAAACAAATTGGGATGAATACACAGGCTCCCTCGGGCTGAGGGAGAAGCACATGCACTTCTGCTCCTCGTTGCCAGGTGTGCTCTCACAGGTCCTCTGAGAATCTCATCCAGTGCTAAGAAAAGCAGATCCCTGTGCTCCCAGGGCCCTGGTGTGCTCCGTGGGAGCTGCTGTTTGTCAGCACATTGGTGACGTTCTCCTGCCATGCCCGTGTTCTCGTGGCTGTGACAGGTTCTTGGATGTGCTGCTTGGAACAACCTGTGTTTGTCAACTTTTTTTTTTTTTTTCCTTTTTCCTTTCTTTTTCTCTCCTGGGCTTCGTCTCTTGGTTGCAAGAATCCTGTGTACTTTCCAAAACTGCCCTCAGCGTAAAAGTGCCTTGTTTTTGCAAAGCAATCTGGATGGGTAGTCTGCAAATCCCCAGAGCACAAGCCTGGCTGCCTGCCTGTCCTTGCAGAGCCCCAGTTCCTGGGATGGATTTGTCACCATTCCCTCCTTCTGCCCTTCTGCCCTTCCAGCTAGCCTGCCTGTACCTGGTGTGTGCTGAGAGGCTCTGATACCTGGAGAGTTCCTGGTCTTCATCTCTGACCTTGCAGATGTCAAAAACAAGGCACTTGTTTTTCTTCTTAGTGCTGCTCTGGTTTTAAAACCAAAAGGCTGAGGATCTGCTTTATCTGGCTTGAAAATAGCTGGAACCCTCCCAGGTCCTGATGTGATCAAGTGGCCAGGGAAGGTCTGTAATTCTCAAATGCTGCCTGAGTAAGGGACATGGAGGAGCTGGAAAATTAAGTGTAACCTTGCTGACCCCCTTTGCTTTATGACTTCCAGGGGGTTTGAGGTGATGTTTATAGGTGCTTGGGTCTCTTGTTTTGCAGTGTGAGCTGAGGCACTGGGGTGTGTGCTGTGCTGCGTGCCAAAGGTGCCAGAATGGGTGACAGCAGTGATGTGCTGGTGACTGAGGTGCCTGTCCCCAGCACCTCGAACCCACAGAGCCTGGGAGGGCACAATTCCTGCACCCTGGAGATGTGGTGTTTCCCGTGAGCATCCTATGAGCCTCCCCCAGCCCCCTGGGTGCTGAGTCAGGTGCACAGTTGGGCTCCCTGTGGGTGCAGGCAGGGTCGGGGTGAGCCCAGGGGATGGGGGTCCTGGGTACAGCCCACTGGGGCTGAGGTGGGGCATTGCTGGGCTCCCAGTTAGCTGGCTAAGCTGGGGCTGTGTGGAGGTAACAGAGCAGATTGTCCTTGGGACTGGGGGTCTGCCAGGTTAAAACCTTCCTTTCTCTGGTATCAGTGGGTGCAGGTGACCCTTTGCTGCAGGGATGTTCTGGTACTTGGGGCTAAAACCTTTCAGTTCCTCCTTCCCCATCCTCTGTCCCATCTTGCTTGGTGCCAGTCACAGTGCAGATAGTGATGCCTAAAGCTCTGGTCTCTCTCTGGGGGGAGCCAAGCCTGTCACCTGTGCCAAAGTGGCTCTTGAAGGGCTGTATTTCACAGAATCATAGAATCAGAACTTCTTTGAAATGGACCCCAAAGGCTGATCCCACACCGCCCCTGCGAGGGGCAGGGACAACTTCCACTACACCACGTTGCTCAGGGCCCCATCCAACACGGTCTGGAACACTTCCAGGAATGGGACAACCATAATTTCTCCGCCGAAC
>VZTZ01047235.1:467664-485031 GCA_013400955.1 Drymodes brunneopygia | reverse complement strand
TTCCCTCCCTTTTCTCCCTTCTTCCCCCTTTGCTTTCCTCCCCCGTCCTTCTCCCCCTGCCTTCCCCCCGCCCCGCTCCCCTCATGGGGTTTGCCATGGGCAGGGATGGACACGAGTCCCCATGGATGTCCCCATGGCTCTGTGAAGGACCGCGGGGCTGGGGGTGTCCCCAGTGCCAAGCGCACCGCCTGACCTGCGGGCTCTGCCCTTGCTGCCACAGCTCTGCCCCTGCCAGCCCTGGGTAGGGGCGAGGCTTGGGGCATTTTGCCCGGTATTGGAGGGAAAATACCTGTTTTTTAATCACAGCCTGGTTATTTTGGGGAAGCGGGGTGTGCAGGAGGCGGTCTGGCTGCTCCAGGCACATGGAAGGGAACAATGGAGCCACTGTGCAGCCAAACGCCCCGGCTCCTGTCAGAAAGGTCCAGCGAGGGGTTTTCAGCACGTTTCTATTCCGCTGCTCAGGTATAATTACACGGGGGAACAAAGAGCCCTTGAAACCCACCCGCTCCCCCAGCACAGCCCGGGGCTGTGGGCACACACACGTGTCGGCTCCCGGCGGGCTGCGAGGTGACCACGCACACTCACAGAAGCAGCCCAGCGGGGCTGGTGACACTGGGCAGGGACATGGGAACAACCCTGGGTGCATCCCCAGCTTCCCCGGCAGGATCCTCTCCCGGAGCCACACTCCTGCTGAGCATCCCAAGGCAGAGAGCAAAGAACAGATCTCACCCTGCCTTTGGCACCCATCCTGCTCTTGCTGTTGGTTTAGACATTTGCTGGAGTGGGTTTGATCAAGTGCCTTTTCTTCTGCCTCTGGCCAAGAGGTGAGGGGCACCAGTGGGTGAGCTGGAGCTTCACCCCTGAGCTGTCCCAGCCCAATCCAGGGCAGGAGGCTGGATTCAGCAGGACATGGAGCACGGGGGTTCTTGCAGCCAGCACTACCATGCAGCTGGGTGCCAGTGTGCTCCATGCACGGTCCTGGCTGCTCCTCACAGTGCTCTGGACAATGCCATGCCAGGGTCCTGCGAAGCCCCACAGCCCTGGGGCTGTGCATGAGCACCCAGGGGTGCTGCTCAGCTCCTCCACTGGCAGCTCCAAGTCTCCTCTGCCTTACAGGGAGGGAGCTGTGTCCACTCCTTTCCTTCTCAGTGCTGGTCTGTAACTGCCTGCCTGGTCTGCACCCTAATTACTGCAGCAGTACATGGAAATCAGGGCTGTGTTTTTCAAGCCCAGTTGTTTATTTAAGCTGTTTAAAAAGCTACTTTGCTTCCCTAGTGAATCCTGAGAAAACTAACCATGTGTTTCTTTTGAGAACGGGATGAAAGGAGATTGCCAGTGCCCTCCATCCGGCCCCCACTCCCTGGATCCCCAAACCCCCCAGCAGTGGGGCTGACCACAGGGAGCTGTGTCCAGCACTGACCTCACACCCCTAATCAGGCCGTCCAGCCCCAGCTACAGCCTTGGGGCAGTGACCCAGCTCTCCAGCCTGGTGGGATACTGCTGGCTTGCTCCTTCCCTGAGTTGCAGGGAGTCCGGAGCTTGACAGGAATGAGCTTGTTTTCAGCTTGTTTTTAGGAAAGAAAAAAAAAACCACTGACAAAAAGGAAGCCTAATTTTCCACAGGCTTTTTGGCTGCCTGGGCAGGGCTGAGTGCCCAGGGCTGTGGGCACAGAAGCGTGGCAGTCTCTGCCCCTGAACCTCCCATCTCGGGCCCGGGGCTAGTGACATCCACTCCTGGCATTGCTGGTGACATGGGCACCCACGGGTGCCTCGGGCTCGCTCTGTCCTTAAAGCTTTTTGGGTTTATTTCAGAGTCTGGCCAGCAGGGCCACACGCCTGAGCAGTTCCTGATGAGCTTGAAGCCTCTTGAGCAGGTAATTGTAATTCCTCAGCAACCCAGCTCGGCTTATTTTGGCCCCAGCATAGTTTTGCATCCTGAGGCCCATCTGGGAAATTTATAGCTCTGTCAGAAAAAGTATAAAATCAGCACAGGGTTTCTGGGCACTGTGCAAATCTATGGCCCTGTGTGCTGGGGCCAGGAGAGCCCTTGGTGGGATGCTCGGGGACCCCACTGGGGTGAGTGGATAGTGCTGGGACCAGGCTTGGTAGGGAGGGGGATTTTAGGGCTCCTGATGCAGTAACTGGCCCCTTGGTTCAGTCCTGTTGGCTGAGTCCCTTTTGGGCATCAACACCTGGGGACAGTTTTCAAGGAAAGGTTTTCCTCTGTTCCTTTCCCCTTGCTGCTGGGCAGAGCAGCATCCCCACATCCCCTGCTCCTGAGGGCCAGGGATACAGAACATTTACATGAACAGTGTGGGCCATGGGCCCCCTGGCCTGCCTGGAGGTTCTGCCTGGGGATTTGGGGCAGAGAGAGCCCCAGGCAAAGGGCTCAGAGCAGGGGAGACAGGCTGCTCTCAGTGAGTGTCTGCAGCAGCTCATCCTGATGCAGATCCCTGGTGATGCTGGCCTACAGCTCTGTGCTTCTCTCCAGGGATGGACAGGGACCTGGCAGAACTGCCACTGCCCTGACCACACTCCTGTCAGGGAGGTGACAAAGTCACAGCACAGCACAGGGACCTGCTCTGGGGCTGTCCTTGCCGAGGCAAACACCTCACTGGTACAGAACACTTACAGCCCCCTGGCCAGCTCCCTCTTTGCCCACCCCTTGCACTCAGGGGTTGCAAAAACCCCGCTTAAACAGAGTTTTTCTGGTCATCCTGTAGGTGTTGTTAAAATTTGCCCCACAAGCAAGCCAGCCCACCTGCCACCTCAGTGCCAGGAGTGGTGTCACCAGCTGGGTGTGGCTGAGTGAGCAGAGAAGGGACACTGCCCACCCTCCAGAGTGAGCAGGGAAGGGACACTGCCCACCCTGTTCCACGGGTGCCCTCCCCTCTCTGAAAAACCAGCCAACCTATCGGGAAACCTGCTGTGTGATTTGGGGCAAAATGCAGTGCAGTGGCTGTTCAAAAAGCAGCCAAACTCTTTGATTCGGACGGAAGATGTCCCCCGGAGATGGCCAGAGGTGGCCGGTGTGTCTCCAGGGCTGGCCCGGGCACAGTGGGCAGTCAGTGTGATCTCTGGGCTGGGCTGGGCTCACTAGATGGCAGCAGCTTCTTTCAAACAGGCAGCACAGTGACACAGCCCAGGCAGGGGGTGAGACAGACCCAAAAAGGGCTCAGTGCTCCTCTGGGATGTTGTGTCCTGGCGGGAAAGCCAGGATTTTATTTTCTTCTTGATGTTTTTAAAGGCAGTGCTCTCCTCCGGGACCTGAAGTGGCTGCTTGATGTGGTGGGGCACCCTGGAATCGCTGGGAGCAGGGGATCCCCATTGCCTTCAAACCTCACCATTACCTGGAGATGCCCGTGCAACACCACATCCTACACATGAATTATCCCGTGCATCCTTAAAGCATTCGATGCTTTTCCTAAATCCCCAGCTCTTGGAGCGACGTCAAGGTTTTTTTCATGCTCGATTTTACACCCACCCGTGTTTCTGGCTGCCTGGGGGACAGGGAAAAGTTCCAGGTAGAGCTCAGGAGCACAGAGCGGAGCTGCCAGCTGGGCTGTGCGGGCCGGGCCGTGTTTCCCGGACACATCCTGGATTACTGCAGGATCCGGCAGAGACAGGCGCTGCTGACTCCTGAGCGAGAACGTGCGAGTGGCTGGCTGGCGCCTGTCCGAGACATTTGTGTTCATCAGTGATTATGCAAATAAACAGCTCTGCCACGCTCCCAGCTCCGCCGCACGACGTGGAGCATATGCTGCTGGTGGCAGGCGAGTGTCTCCTGCAGGAGCTCAAAGCTCCTCGTTCCCAGCGCGGGACCTGCTGTGAAAAGCAGATTAAAGGCAGCCCGTGGCCGGTGGGGGAAGGCAGGAGCCCCTCGGGGCCCCCCCAGCCTGCCGCCGCCACCTCTCCCCTTTCCCCATGTGGCTTGAATTACTGCGGCTGTTTGCTTAATCCATCAGGCTGCAAGAATGAGCCACTCGGCGCTTTCTTGGCCTCTCCACCCAGCTAAGTGCTGTAAACATAACAAGGCAGGCTTGTTCCAAGCCCCTGAAGTCTATAAGCAGTGCTCCTCCTGCCCTTTGGGTCTGGGTTGGTGCTAAATATAACCCAGGGTGCTTTCCATTCATAAAATGTGAATTATGCCCCAGCCTCTGAGGGAAGAGGAGCGGGTTGAGGAGCCCAGACAATTTTGATGCAGGCAGCAACCAAAACGCTTCACCCCATCCTTTCACAGCCTTCCAGCTCTTCCCTGAGTAGATGGGGCAGGAAATGCTTTTGGGGGAAATATGGGGGATCCTCTGTTTGGGCTGATTAAAGCATTTTCTTGCATCTCACACTCAGGTACATTAAGGCCATGGGGGATTTGCTGGGGAGGTGAGTGCAGGGGATGGTGAGTGTGGGCTGATGGGGTGGCCCCAAAAGCAGCAGCAGCACAGGGGAAGCCCCCGCTGCCCCACACCTGTGTAAGGTACTCGAGCATTTTCCAGGAATGGGAGCAGTGTGGTTTTATATCAGTGCTCTCAACACCTAAGGAGCACATTGGGACTTTGCCACCTGCTCAAGGAACTTGCTTTTGAATCCCTTGTGGATCTCCATGTGGTTCCCCTTCCTCTGCCCTCCAGCCTTTTCCTCCACCAGCCCTTGGCTGTTGGCATGTGCTGTAAATATTCTCCCAGTTTTTCCACAGCAGCTCCAGATGCAGAGATGTGTCTGCCAACAGCTTTTTACCCTCAGTGAAGTTCCTGTTTTGGGGAAGAAGAAACCCCATCTCCTGGTGGAGTTTCGGGAGGTGCTGTTCCCTGGGAAGCCCTGGGTTAGGATGCTGGGGAGCCAAGCTCTGGTGTTCCCATGGGATCCAGGGCCAGGTGTGAGCTGCAGAGGGAGGAGGCCAAGACTCCAGGCGTGCCTGAGCATCTCCCTGCTGGGTGGTGTGAGGCTGTCAGTCCCCTGCAGCCTCAAACTCAGCACCTGGAGCCACAGTGTGGCACAGGGCGTGCACAGCAAAGCTGAGGATGGACTCTGTGCAGGGCAGTGCGGCATCTGGAACGTGCCAGATCACAGAAACCACAGAGGTAATCCAGGTGCTGCTCCAGGGATGCCCATGTGTGCATCCTGGGGTGCTGCAGGTCACAGGGGGCTGTGCTTCCCCTGCTCTCCTGCCCACTGAGGTCAGGGTGGGTTGACTACCACTGTACTCTGGCTGCTGGCTTGTTCCAAACCCCAGCTCAGGACTGCCAAACCAGAAGGTTTCCAGGTACACCATGAGCCTTTGGGTGCCATGGAGATCTAAATAAAGCCTTTAAGACCCACTCTGCAAAATGCTCATGTCCAGCTCCAGGAAACCTGGCTTTTTATGGCATCTAAATCAGCAATTTCCTGCTGATGCCAGCACTGCATTTCTCTGTGTGTCTAATTGTGTAAAACAACAGAACTTGGCAGAGCCACGCCAGCTAGGGAGGAGCTGGGTTTCACACTGAAGTTTTTTTTCTCTCTTTTTCCCTTTTCCTTCTTAAATAACCCCATTTGGGCCTCCAATAAAAAACCAAAACATCTGGTGCTGGGTATTTGGCTGCTGGGAAGCAGCTCCTCATTATGAAAAGCACAGCAGCGATGCAGGGATTCCTGGTATGGATCAGGAACATTTAAGGTCACATTGGGGCGTTATCCCTGTCCCTCCTGGCCTTTGAATAAATGAACTGAGGACACTGAGGGAGCTGTGGTGCTCTGTGCCAGCATGCAGGTAAATCATGCAAGTTAGTAAAAAGGCAATTGAATCACTAAGGAGTCCTTCAAGCCTGATTTATTGATGCTCTCATGTGAGATCTCAGCAGTGCAAGACACTGCCATGAGAAAGAGATAAATCAGTAAATCACAGGAGCACGGTTGGTGTTTGATGAGTGTGGAGGGCCACCCCAAGCCCTGGATGAGTCCCCCAGCAGGGCTTGGGGCAGTTCCCCTTCCCTGGGCCAGCAGCAAGGCCAAGCCTCTGCCTGCCCAGCCTGCTAGGTCTGCATGAAGAGGTGGAAGTTGGTCCTGGTAAACTCCTGGTGGATGCTGTCAAGTAATTTGTCTGAGTCCTGGGGGACATCTGAGAGGACCTGCTGCCCTGGCATGCAGCTCTGCTCCGGGGTGTAGGTGAATGTGAAGGAGCTGGAGTAGATGAGGCCATCGTCCCTGATCAGCAGGAGTGGGACTGTGATGGGATAGCGCAGCCACCTCCAGTCACTGCCGAAGGCAGAGACATCAGGCACGACACACACAAGGGACTTGGGGCTCCTGGCAACAGTGCAGGAGAGGAAAACGTGCATTAAACGAGGACGGTCCTATGTGGGAGCAGCCAGCAGTGAGTGATGGCGCTTCTCCTCTGCCCTGGAGCTCAGTGTGAAGCCTCCAGCCAGCTTCTTCTCTCCTCCCCAGTCTTTCTTTCCTCTCTGCCAGGGTTGCTTGGTTGTTTGCAGTTCCCTGAAATCCCTGTTGTCCCCCACCCATGGCTGTCCCCAGACTGCAGCCAGGGCAGAGGGCAGAGGCATCCCTGCCTCTGCTTGCAGTGCTCGTGCTTGCTCCTGCAGGATGGGCAGTGCAAGTGTCCTTGTCCCCAAGGTCTGCAGCCACATCCTTCCCAGATCTGCTGAGCACAGCCCACACCTGGCTGCTGTTCCCTGCCTTCTGCCCAGCCCCCTTATCTGTGTTACCTGTACATCGTCTCTGCTTCCACATCTCCGAACCAGACCTTGAGGTGTGCATGGAAATACTCCCCCTGCACCTCCAGCATGGCCACGTCCCCACCACCTGTGAGCTGAGATGTGGCAGGGTTATGGGGCAGAGAGAGCCAGACTCCTTCTCCCACAGGATGCTCTGCCTGCGCATCCCATTCCCATAGCACCCCAAAACTGGGAGATGCCACAGGGGTGCAGGGGCTCAGGAGCAGGAGGCACAAGGCAGGCAGGTGCCAGAGAGGGGCAGCCCGTGGCTGTGCCTACCTGCAGGGCAGCAATGAGTGGCACAGGGCTGACGGGCTCACGGACACAGGCCAGGCTCTCACTGAAGGTGTATTCCACTGTCTCCGTGCTGATGATGGTCCAGCACGAGCCGTCGTTCAGCAGCTCCCGGTTGGCCTCCTTTGGGCAGGGAGATGCCTGCAGAGAGTGTCACAGCTCCAAACACTGCAGTGGAATGGTGGGGAGCAGGGCTGGGACGCCTGGCTCCTGCTCTCAGAGTCTTGGTTCCAGCAGGTGACTGCTTCACTCATTGGGAAATGATTCCTTTCCAAGATCTCAGTGACAATGGCCCCACCAAAGCTGGCACATGGCTTTGCCACGATTCTGGCCTTATTTTGGATGTTAGATCCCTCCTGGTGATATGTTCCCCAGGCACAAGCAGCGCAGAGGAGCTTGGAGAGGTGATAAGGGAGCACCCCGGGGTCCTCATCCACTCCTCCACTGCCATACCTGGAACTGGATCACTTTCTCCGTGGAGAGACACAGGTACATGCGGTCACTGCCTTGGAACTGGAAGGCACACTTGTGCAGCTGCGAGATGGGCTCGTCCACGTCCAGCATGGCGTACTGCTTCATCACCTTGCGGATGATCTGCGGGCGGCAGCATCGTCGGGATGGCACCGCCGCTCGGAGCCGAGGAGCGGCCAGCTCCGTGTGCCTGACCCCCGCAGGGACAGAGCTTACCAGGGGCGGCAGGGTGACGCCGGTGGCCGTGCACACCAGCTGCACCACGGAGCCGTAGCGGATGTACCCTTCCCGCAGGGGGAACTCGCTCCGGGAGCAGCGCTCGTCGGCTGGACGGGAGGAGAGAGGCAGAGTCACCGCCCCGAGCAGCCGGGGAGCGGGTTAACCTTGCTGGGCACAGGTCTGGCCGTGCTCCCGCTGCTTTCTTACTGCTCTCTCTGCTCTGCAGAGAACACCATTCCCTGGGAGCCCAGCACGGGGATGCAGCACCTTGCAGGGACACCGCTGGAAGCAGTGTGGGCAGGAATGTTGTTGGGCTTTGGCCTCTTCCAGGCAAGTCACTTGGATTTGTGAACCTCCAAGCTCTTGCTGCCCTGGTCACAGCCCCTGTGCCCTCAAAGCCAATGGGAAATGCTCAGAGACATGCCAGGAATGCAGAGGTGAGACTGAGCCAGATTCCTGCATCCCCAGGCTTATTCCCACCCATTTTGCACCCAAGACCTGGCTTTTCAGGAGGAGAAAGCCAAGGCTGGAAGCCCACAGCCCTGGGCATGGTGGCATCAGTGTCCCCCGAGGGTGCTTACCCAGGTGGAGGGTGAAGGCTGCCCACTGCCTGGCGCTGGCGATGAAGGCTCCCCCCTCCACAGACAGGTACCGGGTGCTGACGGTCTGGGAGCGCAGGCGGTTGAACAGGGACACTTTGGAGCCCGAGGAGATGCAGACTGTGGGAAGAGGTGGCTGGGTTAGTGCTTGTCAGGACTGAATGATGGCTCTGCCAAGCTCAGGGAGGACAAGCCCTGGTTCCTGGCGTACCCAGCCTGGCAGCAGCCAGCACCCTCCTCTCTGTGTGAGTGCAGGTGGTGCCCATGGTGTGGGGAGCACATTGGCCTCAGGGCATCACACCTCGTGATGGGTGAACCATTTGGAAATGAGACATCACTATGTCCAGATCCATCCTCTTTTGGGAGTTCCCATGGGCTTTGAGTCCAGCCTGGACCACTGCAGAGCCAAGCTGTGAGCAGAGAGCATCCCATCCTGGGCTGGCACCCACTTTCCCCCCCACAGAGCTGTTCCTGGACTCACGGTCCGTGTTCTTCAGCGACTGCTTCTTCTGCGAGGGCTTGGAGATGACCTTGATGAGTTTGCTGTGGAAGGTGCCAATCTCCTGCCCGTTGCTGAAGAAGAGCTTCAGGACCAGGCGGAAATGCTTGCGCTTGTCCGTGTCCGAGATGTAGAGAGCCTTGGCACAGCTGAACCCCTGCCAAGGGCACAGAGGGGCTGCCAGCAGCTCCAGCCCAGCCCCACCAGCCATCCTCACCCTCCTCACCACCCCACGAGGACATAATAGCGCCCTTTCAACCAGCCCCGGGTTCATGGAAAGGGAGAAACGACCAGAGATGTTATTACAGGTGGAGTGAAGAGCTGGGGATCAGCAGAGGCTTTATTTACACTGGGGGCAGAGTATTCCTCGTGGAAATGAATGTTCACGTGTGATTTATCCCACATAACATGAGAAATCGCCCTGGGTTTATGGTTTCCCCCAGCCTGGCCGATGTGCTGTGCCTCAGCAGCAAGGCAAGCACTGCGGACAAAGGCTCTTTCTGTGAGGTTCCTGGCCTGCCTCAGACCCCGTGCTCTTTGGGGACCCCAGATAATGCTTTTTTCTCCTTTTTTTCCCCCTCCTATCAAAAGATGCCAAAGTTCTGCTGAAACTTTTGAACTTTGGGATCAACTGGGGCTATTTTTTTTTTAGCTGTTTATCCGCAAATGAAGGACCAGACTTTCATTTTGTGACAAGCAGCAGTGCTGCTCATGGGGAGAAGGAACCAGGGCTGAGGGAGCTGTGCAGATTTTAGCAGCCACAGGGCTGTCGACCTGAAAAGATGGTGCCAGAGAAAGATAGGGATCTTTGAGCTGCCTGGACTGCTGCACATGCCACAACAGGCTGGCAGAGTGGGAGTGGGGAGTTATGGCTGGGAAGAAAGAACTGTGACATCCCGAGGATGGGAATGGTGTGACACCCCAGGGTGTGGGGTGATGCTGGAGACAGCCCAGCCCCTGCATGAGGGGGATCCCCACAGCCCCAGAGAGCCTGGGCTTTACCTTGGCATCTGGCTGCTCCTCAAAGCTGAGCTTCTGGGTCTCCATCAGGCTGCTGCCCATGCTGTCCAGCCCCATGTACCCCCATACCCGAAATCCAGCCTCTCCCAGGTCCCTGGCTGGAAGAGACAAGGAGAAGCACTTTCAAACCCTGCACAGGCTCAGCTTCTTCAGGCATGGAGCATGGCCAGGCTCCAGCCCTCACTGGGTCTGGACTGCAGAGGCCTCAGGCTTGAGCAGGAAAGGAGTTTGGGGGGCCAAAACCAACATAAACTGAGTCACTGTCCCCTTTGCAGAGGCAGAGGGCAGCTCTCCATGGTGCAGGAAGGGAGGGAGGAGAGGTCCAGGGCTGCTGCCCAGTGCTCACCTTTTAGCTGCTCCTGCTTTAACTTCCATCCCGGCCCACTCAGGTAAACACAAGGTGGGGGGCAGAAAAACCTGCAGAGATAAGAGGGCATTTTCTCACTGCCCTTCAGCACCCTGGAAAGGTGCTGGGGAGTGCCAGGATGGCTGTGCTGAGAGCAGAGGCCTTCAGTGGAGATCACCAGTACCAGGAGCAGCCCTGCACCCCAGGATGGTGCCATGGTCCCACCAGTGACAGGATGGCCCTGGCATGGCAGGACAGGGACCCTGGAACCCACACCTCCACCCCATCAAAGACAGGGTGGGATCAGACCCTGCCTCTGCCCGACTGCCATGTGGGAATTCCAGCAGGTTGGGAACAGAGTTTGCATTCACAAACAGTTTTGGAGCCCAGTGCAAATAAATCTATAGCCAGGAGTTTGGAAACCCATTTTCCTGTGTTTTATTTGGGTTTCCACTGTCTTTGCACTTGTGTGAATGGTGTAAATTCATCCCCTATTGATACTGGGTAAAGCACTAGCAGAGAAAATACCAGTGCAGGGGGTTGGATATTTTGGAGCCCTGAAGTCCTGGGTACAGGTTTATTTAAACAACTCATCCACAGCACGGCCCCCTGGCTCCCACTGTGAAGGAAAATAGCACCAGCACCTTCAAACTTTAACTTGGGAGCTCTGTGCAGGTCTTCTCTCCCTTTCCAGACCTGGCATCTGCACGGGGTCAGGAGCAGAGGAAAGGGGCTGTGATGAGAGGGCTCCCTCCTGGCTGGAAGGTTCAGTCCTGAAATAATACTTTTACCTGTGGACCAGCAGCCCCTGGCAGGAGACTGGATGTGGTGAGGACTTTGTAGACACAGCCAGCCCATCCAGAGCTGTCTCCTGGGGTCTGGGTGGTTATGCCTTGGAGGCTCACTGCTATTCCATACTCGGTAATAACGGAGGAGTATTTATATCACAAGGATTAATGGAGGATTAATTACATTGCAGTGCCGCAGTCTGACGTCACTGCCAGGGAGTGGCAATTCTGGAGATTCAAGCCAGAACCTCAAGGTGTTTTTGCAGTGTGGGAAGGGTTTTCAAAAATAGCAGCTTTTTGGAGACCACTGGCATTGATGGAAACATCCCAGTCCCTGCTGTGGCTGTGCAGATTTTAAGACAGGAGTTAAAGGGCATTTAAAACACGAGCCTTTCCTTCTTGGGGGGTGAGATTTGAATAGAATCTTGACCTCTTTTGCTTTGTCTTTCTTTCATGGAAAGAATTTTACCACTTGGAATGTCTAACTGGGATGGATGCAGGCTGGGGCTAATACCTTCCTTGTGTTATTCAGTTCATGGAGACTAAATGATGGCTTTGGATGCAAAGATGTTGCAAATGAATGGAGAGGAGATATCTCAAAAAAATTGCTTCACCAGCTTAGCTCAGCGAAACCCAGCAAGGCTGAAATCCAGCTTTAGGTAGCTGATTTAGAAGTGGCTGACAGAGGAACTGGAACAATCTCTCACCTTTTTTCATTGCCATAGGACTTCTGTGCAACTTTGGCGTGTAGGATCAGCACTGTCTGGTCTGCTGGCAGCTGCAGGTACCTCCGCACGCTGTCCCGGAGCAGGCTGCCTTGGTACAGGTTGGATCTACAAGAGAGAATTTCCCCAGCACTGTGGCACCAGAGCCAACTCCTGCCCCTGCTCCTGCTCCAGCCCCCTCCATGTGCAGCCTGATGGGGTGGGGAAGGTGGAAAGGCTCTCCCATCAGAAAGCACTGCAGCTCTGCTGCTCTAAGAATGGGGCTGGCATTGACAAATACTTTGGATAATGGAATAACTGCTTCATCAGTTTGCCACCAAACATGCACAGGGCATTTTTAAGGCTTCCAGCCCTGTGCCATGGTGGAAGTGCTCTAACTGATTATTAATTTGTTTTTCCACCTGAAGTGCTCGTTGCTGGATGGCTTTTGGGTGAGTTGGGAAGTGCTGCTGCTGAGCTGTGAGTGCAGCTGGGGAGCTGTCATGTGAGGTGGAGCTGCTTGTTGGCTTCTGCAAGGGATGTTGGGTGAAAAGAGCTGCATTTTTCTCTGAGACCTAAGTAGGAGGTTCTGCTGATTGTTTCTGCTCTATTAACTAGAAGGAGCTCCCAAGCACCTGGCATTTAACTCTGCTAGCTCAGTAGGTTGGGTGTGAACCAGCTGGAGAGAGATGAGGTGGGTCTGAGATGCCCTGTTCTGCCACCTGGGACACGTGTGCAAGGACTGGGGAGTGCAAGGGGGGAGAGCTCTGGGATATCAACTGTGGAGGTCTTCTGTGGTGCTGGCTTGCCTTCAGAGGAGGTGAGACCACTCACTGAACAACAGCAGCTCCTACCCTGCTGAAAGCCCCTAAACCCCCTGAGTCTGGGATTGAAGCATTCCCTGAGTTTGGGATATTTGACTGGATAAGAAGAAACCAGAGGAGAAGGAAGAGGAGATGCCTGTGCAGGAGTCTCTCCTTGGCACATCTGTCAATGTAAGCATTGCTCCTACCAAGGGGACCTAGCCTGGCTGGTGATGACTCTCCTATCAGAGACAGAGGTAAAGCAGTGGCCAGAGAAGGCTGGGAAGCCCCAGCCACAGCAGAAAACACAGCACAGAGCAACTGGGAGAGAGCATCTGTGGGCTGTGGGCAGCACTGGGGAATGACTCGGAGGAGAAGGGGTGACATGGGGGCATCAGCCAGGGCCACCCAAGGAGGAACTTGAAGAAGTGTGCAGGGGAGGATTCCCATTAAACACAGTCTCTCCTCCTCTTAAATGGGCTAGAAATGGAGAAAAGTTGAGGGTACAAATGACCAGATGTGCAAAGAGAGTTAAGTCTGGCCCTGCCATCACCCCAAGGCAGGCTCCTCGTGGTGAGCTCCTCTGGGCTCAGAGGCCAGAGCAAGCTCCCAGGGAGAGAAGCTGCAAGCAGCCATCCCAAGCAGCCTTCTAGAAGAGTTTGCCTGCCAACTCTGCTCTTCCCAGTGCAACACATATTTTAAAAAGGCTGTGTCCCTCACAGCTTTTAGCACCTGTGTTGCAATTCACTTTAAACACATATCACTTCAGTTCCAGATTTCCCACCTTTGGATGGAGCTGATGCTTTCCTGTTGTATGTGGAAAACAAACACTTGTCCTATACAAGCAAATATTTACCCAGTGCCTTCTCTGAGCAGTGCAACGGGGACTTGACACTTTGCACTGCACAGGTGTGCTCTGTTTTGTTACCAGAGGGGCAATATAATCTCCTGCCCTTCTTGTTCCCAGTTCTTTATCCTAGATGTGTTAGCTGGATCACTGGTAAACATAAATCAACAGAGCTCTGCCAGAATCAGATTTACAGCCAGGGCCAGTGTCAGTGTCATTGACAGCATTAACTGCTACTCTGTGCCTGGAAAATGAATGTTTTATGGCCATTCCTGGCTGCAGAGCATAGGCTGCCACCAGGCTCTGCTCTTGTGGCAGCCCCGGAGCTGCTGCCAGCACAGGGCTCTGGGCTCAGCCCTGGCTCACCCCACAGCACTCACAGCAAGGCAGGAGGAGCTCCTTTGCCAAGGCTGTACCTGTTCCCTCCATCCTGGTGCTGGGACACTCCTGCCCCAGCACATTGAAGCACAGCTTTATCAACCAGCATCCCACCAGTGTCCACTCCAGGGTGGGTGGCTTAGTCTTGCTGAAAAGTTTCACTCCACTTTCTAGCCAGTGAATAGTTTATATCTTTGCGCAGCCAAAGAGATCCCATAAGAAAGTTATTTAATCTTTTTCCATAAAGGCAATCTGCAGCTGTTTCACTCCTCTGCTGCCAAGCAATGGTGTGATTTCAGCTTTGATCCGCCTTTGCTATTTTTCCCTTCCTATAAAAAGCACTATTTGGGAATCTCTCAGCAAAACTTTGGGTTGGTTTTGGGTTTTTTTTTTTTTGGTTGGTTAGTTGGTTGGTTTGGGGTGTTTTTGGGTTTTTTTGGGTTTTTTTTCCACAACAACTGATTATGATTGGGATAAAAGTGGAAATGTATCAAGGAAATTAGCCTGACCCTGGATACTCTTTTACACTAATGCAGCACAGTGTTAAATGAGTACTGAACCTTGCTGGCTCCGTTCAGTAGCATTTCACCCTCAGTTTGTCAGAGACAACGGGCACACAGAAGGGAAGAACCAGGCTGGGTGTGTGAATTTTTTCCTGGTGAGTCTCATCGCTCAGTGTGCTGTGCAAAATCAGGAGTGTAGCTTCAGGTCCTTGCGTCTCAGCTGCAGAGTCACATGCTCCATCCCTTTTAGTGTCACCAAGGCAGTCACCAGTGCCCATCCATACAGCTTGGGGTCTCCCTGTGGGGCTCCTCTGCCATCAACCCCTTGGCAAAGAATGGGGCAGCCTGGCACGGAGGCCAGGCAGTGGCAGGGAGTGTTCAGGAGCAAATTGCCAAAACCTGGGGATTAAGACGTGTGCTGGCAGCGTGGGCAGCAGCAAGGCCTGCTCTGCAGAGTCTCCTGCAGCACGGGCTCAGGGCAGGGCCAGGCTTGTGCAGGTATCACTGCTCCCTGCCATCCACACGTAATTCCAGAGGCACGTGGGGCATGTGGGCTCTTATTAAAGAGCCTTCTGGAACAATTACCCACATGTTGCTTACTGCTTGAAGTGGGAATGTGCATCCAAAGGCAGGTAAACAGACTGCAGCTCTTCAGATTTGATGTCCAGCTGGAGGAACAACTACCTGGAAACTTGGCTTTTTTTTTTAATTGTCCATCCTCTGCAGCCATTGCCTTCCAAATTTTGGGGCTAAATTGTGTCAGTGACGCACTTCTGAACAGTGCTTGCCATTCTGCCCACAGATGCGACCACCCAGCATCCATCATCTGGTTTAAATTTATCTTCAGAGAGTCAAAGGGCTATTGCTAAAGCAGCTCAATATACCCACTTGGCTCCTTCTGGCACCTACAGCCTCCTCAGGGTTACAGAGAATTATTCACTCCTTCTGACATTTATTATATTAAATTATTAAAATGCTTTGGTTGTAGTGCAGTGTTAGTTCAGTGTCGTGTTAGCAGCACCACACGGGCTGGGCTCTGCCAGCTCTCACTAAAAGCTGCCTTTTCAGAGCCTGAGCTCTTGGCCGGGGCTCGGCTGCTCTCCACACAGTTGGGCATTATGTAGGAGAAGGGGGGGGAGCGAGGGGGGATCCACCACCTTTCTCCTCCACTGATTTCTGTAAGCCTTTCCCCTCCTCTGCTCAGCCTGGCATCACTTACCAAGGCTTTTCCTTTGCTCCAGGTCAGGATGTGCCTCAGGAGAGGGTGTGAGTGCATTTGTGGTGCATCTCCAGGGTGGCTCTGCCCTGGTGCTCGAGGTGGGAGAGACCCAGGGTACCCCGGGGGATTTGCAATCCCTGGCAGTGCTGCTGTGCCCTCTCCCATGGGAAAGGAAGCAGAAAAGGAGGAGTTCTCTGTGTGCTTTCCACAGGAGACACACAGCTGGCCCACCTTGCAAAGGGCTGTTTCATGTGGGCACGCAGGGAACGCAGGCAGGCGCCGGGAGGGTTTGGTAGGGTTGGACCCTACAGTCCCATCGCTGATTTTAGGAGAACTGATGTTTAACACCGCAGCTGAAAATTACCCATCTGCCTCCCAGCAGCAAGTGTTTAGGGGCATCACTCAGTGCTTTGTGCTGCCTCCAGCTGGGAAATGCTGCTCCCTGTGTGGGACATATCCTGGTCCTCACATCACCTTCTGTGTGTGCACCTTTGGGCAACCACAGGAGCAGAAAAAACGCTTTACAAGCCCTGGGAGAAGCAAACAGCCCTCTGCCCTGCTCCTTTTCAGTTCAATGAGCTTCACCAGCTCAGTCTGCTGAGGAAGGGATCTGATATATTTGGTCCCCTGGGAATGAAAGTACCCGACTCTGGAGACCAAAATACAATCCCGGCAGCTATTGTTTAGAAACTGGGTCTTCAAATCACCTCTTTATACAAGAACTGTAACTCACAGTAACAGTGTTCCCAAGTGCAGGTAGCACTGAATTGAAGTGCAGAGAATTAATTTGCTGCTTTTCCCCCCCCAAAAGGAGCTGCAGCTTGCCTTGCTCAGCTGCCCTGAAGCTTGCTGGGGACTTGCTGCCACAGAGGGCAATTGTTCTTCCCTCAGTTTGGGGAGACCAAACATCCTAATAAAAAATATCCATTTTAGAGGTTTGGCTTATATTTTGTGCAGATCAGGAGAGAAAACGCCTGCAGTGCTCTTGGGTATGGAGTCAATGCAATGTTTATGCAAAAGGAAAAGCCATTAGAAATCACAGAAATGAGAAGCCTGCAGTTTCTGGCTTCCCTCATTTTTCAATACCTCCTTTAATCCAGACCAACCCAACCCACAGCCCTTGTATATGCATGGGTATTTATAAATCCTGTCTTTTCCTCACTGCACACACAAGTGAAATTCAGCCCTTTCTGGGCCTGGGGGATTTATCCACCACACCAAGGGCAAACAGCGACCGAGAGCAGGAAACACAAAAATCCTGTGGCAGTGAGCTCTGCAGGGAGTGGGGGCCAGCCAGGGTGGGCACCCCAGCAGCACCAACATCCCCAAAATGTTTGATAAAGCAGTTTTAGCATATCTGCTAGAACATTCAGACAGTGGGGGTGGTTAAGTGGAGCCTCCTTTCTCTGTTCCTGGTGTGCAAAGAGGAAGGGAAGTGTTCTTAAAGCACCACACTACAGTCCTGTAAAGCACTAAAGGTGGCTCCTGCCACCACCAGATTGATCTAAGTGCTGGGAAGAGGTGGAGGACTGGGAAAATCTATTCCAGGGCTTCTAAGAAGCCTCTGCTGATGATCTGCAATGCACATCAGTTGACCATCTTGATGGAAGCTTAACCTGAGGCTCTACAGCCCTCCAAGCTCTGACCTGCAGTTTCCTGGTTCAAATTCACGTCCCCACACTGCAGCCACAACCTACTGACATTCCTAAACTTCCAGGACACTGTAGATCAAATGGATATCAAGCATAGACTCTCCTTTTTCCATGAACTTTGGAGTTTATGGGGCTCTCAGTTGTACTCCCCCAGCAGGGGAAGNCCCGCACCGCCCGCACCGCCCGCACCGGTACCTGAGCCAGCAGCGCGGCGGGGAGCGGCTCCGCGGCCGGCACGGGTGAGTGAGGGGCTCCGCGGGCACCGCCGCCCCTGCGGGAAGGGACAGGAGAGGAGGGAGGGGAGGGGGGGTCCGGTCC
>VZTZ01047235.1:445000-467341 GCA_013400955.1 Drymodes brunneopygia | reverse complement strand
TCCCGATCCCGATCCCGATCCCGATCCCGATCCCAGCCCGGCCCGAGCGCTGCCGCGGAGCTTGGCAGCCTCCGAGGGGGCTTTTCCTAGCAGCGGGGCTGGCAGGAAGGGGAGAGGCGATCCTGGGCGTCAGGAGCAGAAAGCAAAGCCGGGAGGAGGGGAAGAGCAGAGCCTTTGCCCCAAAGGATTTCCCCCCTCTATCTATGAGCTGGAGCCTTCCCGGCCCCCGGCTGCACGGGCTCGGTTCCCGCAATGGTGCTGGGGTGTGTTCGGTGGGGCAGTCGGGGCATGGGACCCGCTCGGTCCCTCGGTGCTGTGCGAGCGATGTGAACTCTTCCTCCTGCGCTGTCGGGATGGCTCAGCCTGCCTGCCCTGCTCACCTTTTGCCTACCTGTCGGGCAGGTCCCTGCTTATACAGCCGAGAATCTCTTAACAGAGAATAATAAGGTCTGGTACACCTGGGCAAGGCGTACTGAGCAACAGGAGATCGAGATCCTGCAGACAGATAAGCTCTGAAGTGTACCCTAAGTTTGTTATGCACCGTTTCTGCACGACTGGAAAATTGGGTCTGTGCATACTCGTTTGCACAAGCAATCACCCACCTTCGGCTTATCATTCCAACCGTTTCACAGGATAAAATTAGCTTTGGGCACTTCTGTTCCGAGCAATTACATGGGAAAACTTGTTTGGAAAATGAGATTATTCTGCGCTGATGGTGTTTGTGTGGACACGTGCTCGTGTGAGACGAGCGGAGCAGAGCAGATACCCGGTGGGGTGGTGTGTGCTCTGCTGGGGTTTTGCCCCTCGTTCTGCAGGGACAGCCTTTGCTGTGGTGCAGAGCTGCTGAATCTGCTCAGGAGGCAGGAGGCAGAGTGGGAACCGGTGTGGCTGAGGAGGCTGGCAGGGAAATGGGACTGTCCTGTGTCACTGGAAGCCACCACAGGTGTGCATGGGACTGAGGGGAGCAGGGGTCCGTGAGAGGGGCCTGTTCTGAGCCCCAACTCTGAGAGGAGACACAGGGCTTTGCCTCTTTTGCTTAAATACACCAGATTTTTGCTTCACTTAAACTCAGACCATTTATAAAGTTATGAAGTTCTCCCTTTGGCACCCCTCCCTGTGGGACCCTCTGTAGCATGTCTTGTTAGTAAAGATTTTTTTTTCTTTTTTGAAGGACTGGAGCAATTACTCCCAGGCAGTGAGTGTGCAGGCTCTCAATAACAAGTAGAAACTGCATTTCACAAGCAGACTCTTGCGATCTCTGCAGGAATTCATTAGATTGCTGTTGATATCAGCAAAAAGCTGTGTGTGGAGAAATCTCTCAGCTCTCAGCCCTGATAGCTGCCACCAGGATATGGAGAAATTCAGCCTCATCCGAAATGCAAATTCCCATCTGGAAACCACACAACAGATCTTGGTGCTTGCAGTAAAACAACACTTTTCATCGAAGCAGGCAGGGTGTTGCTGCATCCAACGGGAAAAAGCTGTTGTTGATTTTTGTGGAAGTTGTAGCTTCCATTTGTTGTTGAAGAATTAAAGAAACCGTGTGTGCTCAGCACAGGATGGGCTCGGGAGCTGCCCTGCTTGGCAGCCGTGGCAAACAGAGGGGCTGTGGCCAACAAGGCAGCCCGTTGTAGGCAATCTGTGGTCACAGAAGATGTTTGTGCTCTGATTGCTCATAACATAGCATTTCCCTTGAGGTTGGCATTAGGGGTTAAAGGTTTTCAAGAGAAGTCTTTGTTTAAACATCTTTAAAGTTTCCAATAGGGGCCCCTTTGTTCGCTCCGCAGCAGCGTGCCTGCCTTGTTGAAAACTCAGCACTCATAAAATGCCATTTACAAATGCCTAATGAATAGGGCTGAAACATGGAGGGGAGATAAGTAGTGGTTGTATCTACACACACACGGGACTTACAGACAGGCCCTACCGTGAGTGAATAAATGGGACGTAGAAAAAACACAGAAAAAAAAATAGAGAGAGTGGTGCTTATAAAGAAACTTCTAAAAGTCAGCTACTCCCCCTGCACCACTTGGGGCCCTTTCATGCCAGATGTCTCCTCCAGCCCAGCCAGGAGGCTGAGTGGTTCCTCACACTCATCATTACTTCTCAGTAATGGTGTTTTCTCCACTTTGGGCCCAAACAGTAGCAAATGGAGCACTTGGGCTCCATCAGGAGCTCATGCAGCTGCCATAAGGGCTCCACTGGTGTGCTGGGCACAGGGACCCCTGACTCAGTGCTCTCCATTACCTGCTGTGGGCTGGTGAGCATCACCTCTCTGTAGGAACTCACAGCACAGATGTACCTTTAGGTGCCAGGCATTGTTTTCAGCTCTTAGAATGTTTTGGCTCTCTCTATTTTGTCTAAGTATAAAGGGTTTTAAACCAGCTCTGTTAAAGCAGGAGAGGGCAGAGGTGTGTGCTCAGGAGGCTCCAGAGACTGGTTCACAGCAATGGCAGTGCTTCCATGTGGGATGCTCCAGACTGCTGTGTCTTATCCTGTGTCTGAATCTTTCATGGTTCTCACACAGCTTGTCCTTCCTGGCATTTTTTTACTGGAGTCTGAATCCATCTTCCCCACCAACATTCTGTCTTTGCCTGTCTACCTGCAAACTTCTGATCCTCTTGCCTTGCAAGCTCCTGGTTGCACTCAAGAGTCCATCCTTAGCCTTGTCGCTCTGGTGCCCCTCAGGGAAATCCATAGGGCTCAGCTGTTGTCCCTTGCAGAGAGGTGGCAGTACCTTGGTTTCTCGCCAGACTTCAGCTTCTCTCTCTGGGCTGTGTTGTGCTTTGCCAGTGTGTAAGTTCGGGAGTCTCTGAGTGTAGTCTGTGGACTCATAGGAGTCCATGGTCTGTGGCAGGAACCAGTGGCAGCAGATCTGTTGACAGCAGAGATAATCCCCTGTACAAGAGTCTCTGTCTGGGCTGGAAAATTAAGCAAAGTCCACAAATGGAAGAGCACTGCCTTTGGGAATTCACAACTCGGACACCTGCAACTGGACTGGGATGTCTTCCCCAAAGTTTTACCTGCTCTTCAGCGTGGGCAGAAGGGAGGCCACAGCCCACTGTGCTCTGGGGCATCTCCTAAGGGGTGATGCCATCCCAGTCCCAGGACAGCAGATCTCCTGCTGCCAGAGGGATGTGGAAGCTGTGAAGTTCGGTGTGAGACGTTTCCTGTGCTACCTTTGAGGTTTTCCCTGTGAAAAGCATCCACACAGAGCTTGCCTTTCTGTGCTGAGGAGGGACAAAAAGTCCCCGCGTGCTTTCTGCAGCCGCCAAACACTCCTCACTTTCTGCTATTTCAATTAAACACATAGCAGGATGGGCAGGATAAAGGGGAGAGGTACA
Organism: Drymodes brunneopygia; assembly: GCA_013400955.1. Taxonomy (NCBI): domain Eukaryota; kingdom Metazoa; phylum Chordata; class Aves; order Passeriformes; family Petroicidae; genus Drymodes; species Drymodes brunneopygia. Next base: position 464,000 of record VZTZ01047235.1, on the reverse strand, counting down.
AGAATATTCTCCTGGTGTGTTTTCTTATGCCAACACAGTGAGTCACATCTCTAGAGTGAGAAATATGATATAAAGATTTAGAGAAGGAGGTCAGGCAATGAATCTGTGATTGCCGGGCTGGAATAGCAGGAGGTTTCTGCGGTTGTCTGTGCCATGTAAACTTCCTGGAGGTCAGCTGGGGATAGTGGTCCCAGCAGATTTGGGAGACAGATGTCCTGCTAGTAACTATCAATCTCATACCAGCTCTGCTGCATCAGGAGTTCAGCTGAAAAACTGCACCAGCCCAGTAGCTGATCTGGGCCATGACTCTTTTCCTTTGTGGTTGAACATGCATATTTCTGAGGGAAAAAAATGCTCTCTAACACCTTCCTCCCAAAACAAGAACTTGGGCAGTGGATTGCTGCATCAGCTTCTGGATGGCCCAGACATCCTTCTCTCCAAAGTTTGAAGTCTCTTGGCCCAGTTCAGCTTTCCTCCAAGGACCTGTTTGCAGAAGAGAATTTGCTTTATAAAGAGAGTCAGTGACGTGGATCTGTCCCCTGTTGACCATTCTTCATCAAAATCAGAGTATTCCAGTTTTGTTGAAAATAGCAGTTGGGAGATGGGCTGAGTTTGCCTTGTGCAGCTCAGGGGACAAGTGCAGCCTAAAGGTCTTGAGTGGGACAGAGGAATGGCACCAGTAGTCCTGAAACAGGAGCCATCTCTGACATGATCTGTTGAACAAGGGGATTTGGCAGGTGTGTTTTCCTCTTGGCTAGATCCTTAACATTTTAATTTGCAAGTGAATGTGGCTTTTATTCGTGGCAGCTGTTGCTGAAGCAGCCCAGGTACTGCTTGTTTCAGTGCAGGGCTGTCTGGGCAGGAGGCTTTCCTGCCAGGTGAGTGGCAGAGCCGTGGGAGGCCTTTTAGAGATAGACTGACGGCAGAGAAAGACTCCAAATGTGCTGTTGTGGAGAACATCTGGAAGGGGATGCTCTGTCCATTGCTACACCCAGCATTTCCCTCCCAAAGGGACTCCAAATGTCACAGCACAGTATGAACCTGCCAGGACTTGTAGGAGTCCATGAGCTGGGTGTCAAAGGCATCTGTTACTGCAAAAGGACCTGGTCAAGAAACTCATCTTCCTCCTGCCCTCCCTGTGAATATACAGGAGTGGGTCCCATAAAGTGGGGAACAGGCTTTTGTGGGGAGCAAGCAAAGCAAAAGAGAAGTTCCTTCTGCATCCAGCAAGGTTTTCCTGTTACAGCACTCCTGCTGATTTGCTGCTGTTGGGTTTGGAGCCTTGATGTGCTGTTGGAGAAATGCAGCCTTGTTTCTCAAACAACGTGTCCTTCCAGGTGGCACTTGGCCCAGTGAAGCTGCCACAGAGTTGTAACTGGAGAGCTCTGTGATGTCCTGGAAAGAGTCTGCTCTGGTTCTCCCACACGTGTTTGGGAAAAAACAGGGACACATCAGTCCTTAAAGAGGAGGAAAAAACCCTTTTGGGGTGGAAATTCATGCCATTTCCATGGCCTCGATGTGCTTGTGCTCCCTGAGTCTTCCTTACTCTAAAAGCTGCATTGCTGTCCCCTCTGGTGGGATTGCCACTCCTCACCCAGCTGCTGCAGGGGATGAGCATCGAGATTTTGGAGCTGTGATTGAGTGTAAGGTCAGTACTGCCTGTAAAATGGTCCTGAGGGTGGATTCAGGGCTCGTGAGCACTGAGAGCCAGGCATCTGCAAGCACAGAGCACCTTGAGATCGGGGATTATGTTGGGAGAAACCAACCTTTGGGAACCCTCCAGGAGAGGGTGGATCCAGCTCCAGGGCTGTCCTGGGCCTCATCCTTTCACACTGCTTGCAGATGTTGCAAATAAATGGACAACGTGCCAGCAATTCACCCGTGTTCCTACAGCAGAGTTTGGCACTGAGAGGTGCCTCCAGGATGATGTAAGTTGTCTGCATCTCTCCAGGTAGCTCTGGTTGCTTCATTGTCCCCTGGGGCAAGACACACATGAGTCTTCTTCCCTTGGTTCCACGAGCATTTTTGGGCAGCCTTTCTCTCAAGCATGGACCTGAAGGATGATGACTTCCTGTCCTGCTGAGGACATCACAAATTTTCTCCCCATCCTCCAGTTTGAGGATGCTCTTGCTGTCTTTCTGCTGTTGTCCTGGCAGAATTCAGGTGTCCTAAGTGAAAAGACTCAGGGTTGAGACTCCTGGCCGTATTTTGATTGGGTTTTCTGACACTTTCATCAAAGAACACTGATGGAATTGAATTTCAGCCTCCCAAAATTGGCTGGTTGGGTGTCCACAAAGAAAAGCTCTGCAGAGCAAATGAGGGTGCTTGGAGAGGCAGATGAGGAAGGTGAATCTCAGCAAGATCATGTCTAGGACCACTCTATCATCAGCCAAGGCTTCCAGCACAGAAATAGGGGTTATTAGCCAGCAGCACATGTGGCATCCGTGCCCTGCATCCTGCCACATGTACCTGGACATGTTGTGTCTGGGCTGTCCCCTGTGCACAGCCCTGCTGCATGGGACAGCCCTCTGCTTTGGGTGGTTCTTGCTCACAGGCTCCCAGCTCTTCCCCAGTCCTTGCAACTCATGGTGATCCCTTGTCCTGGCTTCTTGCAGGGTCTGGAACCAGCATGGCTCCATAGCCTTGCTCCACAACCTACTTTCCTCCTTGTGACACTACAGTCAGGGCTTTTCCTGGGCTATGAATGCACTGCCACCCCTCCTTTCTCCATCTGCTTCATCCCCTCTGCAGTTCAGTACAGAAAGCCCCCATCCCTGTAACGGCAAGGAGGGCAGGGAGCTGGCAGCATTGCTCACCCTGCTCCCTGCCATGCCCTGGCCTTTGGCCTTGCCCAAGGCAGGCTGTGCCCAGATCCAACCTGCCACCATCTGGGTGAACCAGAAGGGGAATATTCAGAGTATTTCTGCTAACCTGTAGCCAGGAGAGAGCTGCCAAGGAGGCCACACTGAAACCTGAAGCGGCTGTTTTTCCTGAGACTCAGCACTTGGCAGGGAGAGCAGACGGACAAGTGATGGAGCAGGGAGGGATGCAATTGCTCTGGGGAGCAGCATTGCCAGTGGAAGTGCCCAGGGAAGGTGTGCTGGCTTACCTGTTTGTGTCTGAGGATCCATCTCCATGTCCTCCTTGGCTGAGATCACGAGAAGAGTCAAGAGGAGGTGGCTCTCCTGTCCTCACATGTGGCTCTCCCCTTGGTCACCCTCCTTGCACCACGTACTGAGCATCTCCTTCCACAGTGAAAAGCAGTAACTCTTTCTCCCCTTGTGTTGCTCAGAGATGTCAGGAACAGTCCAAGTGTCCCTCTCAGCTCATCTGCAGGGTTTGGCTGAGCCAGCCCAGGCAGCAGCACTCACCTTGCCTGGACCTTTTTCCCTTTATAGCTCAGTGTTATCTCAAGGTCTCTGGCGCTGCAGGCGGCGCCGTGTTTGCCGTGCCCCGCAGCACCTGCCTGGCAGCCGCTCGCTTCCCACCCCACCCATCACCCTCCCACTCCTGCAGGGCTCGGAGGGGGCGGTGTGGGCTCCCTCAGGGTGTCCCTCCCTAGGGATGCAAGTCAGCCCCGGGGAAGTGAGGGTAGAGGGAATGTGCCATGTGCAGGATGGTGGGAGAGATACTGGGGGACATCTGTCCCATCACTTTTGCTTCCCCATCCCCTTGCTGCTGGGGCAGGACTGGGAGTTACATTAAATCAGGGACCAGGACACTGTCCCAGCCTGGTCTCTGCTGCCAGGATCAGCATATGGCTGAGCTGCCATGCCCTGCCCTGTCCAGGCAGCATCAGCCCTTCCAGCAGTGGGGAGAGCCAAGACTTCATCCAAAAGCTTGAGATGCTGTTAAAAATAGATCAGTCGTGAACTGGTTTTCTCCTTCTTGGTTCCTGGCCCGACAGCTCATTCCTCCCTCGGAGCTGTCTTTGAAGCTCTCTGGATGCTGTGAGACACAGGCTCCACAGCAGCCTGCCACTGCAGGGAGGTGTGCAGAGCAGAGAGCTGCAGAAATGTTCGAGGTGGCACAGCTGTCCCAAAAATATTTAGTGGTTACTGAGTGCTTTCTCCCAGGAGAGAAGCAGCGCTGGGAAAAGAATCTGCTAAATAAATGGGGAAACAAAGCTGGGGGAGGAGGCACTGCTCACCTCTCTGCTTGCCTGTGGTGAGGGGACACAGGTGTCCGAGCAATCCCGGCCACAAAGCAAAGTTCACCTCTGCCCCCTGGAAAAAACCTGTCAGGCTGCTGTCCCTGCTGATCCCCGCAGCCAGAGCGACCCCACTGGCCCTTCCCCTGCTCGGTACTGCAGGAGCTCCTGGCACTGCTGCGGGATCACTGTGTGTCCCGGGCTGGTCCCGGGCTGGTCCCGGGCTGGTAGGCTGCTCACCTCCAGGGAAAGGCCACGTCTCTCACTTTAAGCAGGGCATTCTGGATCCCAGTTTCCTCTTGTGCCCCTTTTCTGTCCTCCTAATTCTTTAATATAGTTTTCCAGGTGTGAACACGGAGTCTCGAGACAGTTTTAAGATGCAGCTGTGAAACCTATTATCAGTGTCCCTGCTATCAAAGTGGTGTTCAGGGCTGCACGTAACCACTGAGCAATTAAACAGCAACCCTGGTGATGAATTACAGCTGAGACCTCCCGGGGCTAAATAAATACCGGCTGATAAGTACCGATAAAATGAATTTTTGTGTGTGTTTTTTTTTTGTAAAAGCACCCTTCCAGTATCTGTGCCCAGTCTTGGTACTGCACGTTTCCTGGGAAGAGTCACATTATCTGTGGCATTTCCATCCCTAGCACCTTGAGTTTCCAACCAGAGCTGGAATAAAAAGAAACTAAATAAATCCATGCCCCTGTAGGAGCCAGGAAAGGCAAGGCAAGGCAACACAGAGGTGGGCAGGGAGGGAGAGAAGTGACAAGCCGAGGTTTTGGGTTACAAGTTTAAGTATCTTTCCCCCCAGTGATCCCACCCATCTGTTGAGGTGCAGAGCATCCCTTGGAAACACCTTTAGGACAGGGAGAGCTGCAGAGTGCTGGTGACAGAGGGGTGGGGACCCCGAGGTGATGTGAAGGAGAGCAGCAGGCTGGCAGTGCTTCCCCCAGCATCTGCCTGGGGGAAGAGGTGTGAGCCCACCTGCACAGGCACCTTGCACCCTCTGCCTGCAGAGCCTTCTGCTCTCCCAGGGGGTTTGGAAACAGGCAGAGAATGAAACTTCTTGGAAAAATGATCTCTGCCAGTGACTTTGAGATATTTCTGAGCAGGTTTTGTCTGTGCTCATTGCATTTGGGGGCTTCTCTTCTTGTGCAGGAGTATCAGGAGGCCTGGTGCTCTGTATCCCTGCATGAAGCTTTCCCACTCTCCACTGGCTGCACAGAACAGCCACACAGTCAGGGAAAAAGCATTTGGCTGAACATCCCATCTGCCTGGTGTGCAAGTGAAAATAAAGCTTGTCCAAAGGCCAGCTCCACCCAGAGCAGAAAATCAGACCCTTTGGCAGAGTGCTGCTACTGTAATGAAATTGAGCTGTGCAGAGACTGCCAGTCCTTGGAACAGGAAACATTCCATGTGGGTTCAGAGAAGTCTGGGGATGGATCTGTCAAAACTGCTGCTGCCTGGGGACACTGACCACAGGTGAATGCTGTCCTGTGGCTGAGCTCACCCTCAGCACTGACTGCACCTTGTCCTCTCCCTGCAGCACATCCTTCCAGCACTGGGACTGGGTGGTCTCTCAGAGCCATGATGAAGCTCCTGCCTGTTGCCCCTCTCCTCCTGCTTCTCTTGGCAACACTGGAAGCCAGACCAAAACCTGCAGGTGAGCCCTGGCTGGTGGGGAGTGCCTGGAGGGGAGAGAAGTGAGAACATCAGGGCAGTGGAGCCCTTGGCGTTTGCACACAGTTTGCTGTGTGACGTGGGGGGAGATGGTGCCTCTTCTTTGGGAGCATCCCCAGGAGGAAGGAGGATCCCCCCAGGAGTGGGACCCAAACTTCCCAGCCCTGCCCTGGTGGGAGCCTGAGCCTGGCTCCAGCATGGTGGCTCTGGTGCTGCTTGCTCTGGGCACCTCCTCAGCTGTGACATAGCCCTGCCCAAGGCTTGTCACCCTCCTGCCCACGGGCTGTGACCTCGGCAGGAGGCTCAGCTGTGAGGGGAAGCCTCCTCCTTGCTTGACTCTCCAGGTGCAGGGGACAAAGCAAAGCCAGAGGTACCAGCCTCTATCCTCCCAGGGCAGAGGGATCTAAATACATTTTAGTTTAAAAACAGTGAAGGCACCAAACATGGAAAGGAGCCTTAGAGACCTTCAGAGCAACTGAGATTGGTGTCATCCCAAAGGGACTCAAAGTGTTTCTTTATGATTAGGGCCCAGTTCTCCCAGGCTTGGGCACACACAGGCCAAAATATATTCATTGGCATTTCACTTGCTAAACACTCCCCCAGTTTGCACTGGAAGTAGCATCCTTATATCCAAGAGAGGCTCTTTGGCTCAATCTCCACCAAGTGTGTGCCCTCAGCTTTGCTTTTTACTGTCACATTTTCTGCCCTTAAACAAGCACAACCACAACAATTTACAGCCAGGGGAAGTCTCCGCAACCTGTGGACCCTGCTTCCACTCTGCCACCACCTTCTGTGGATTTACTGGGCAGTGGAAAGGTGCCAGTCTGTGGGAGCTGCCCAACCCTGCTCTCTCCATCCCTCATGAGCACTCCTCAGAAACCAGGCAGAGACATCTCTGGTCCTTGAGGACAGCCACAAGACTGAGCCTTCTCTTCACCTTCTCCTTAGCACTGAAATGCAGGACAGGTCCCCTGGACATCGTGTTTGTGATCGACAGCTCCCGCAGTGTGCGCCCCTTCGAGTTCGAGACCATGCGGCGCTTCATGATAGACATCATTGGTAACCTGGACGTGGGCCCCAACGCCACCCGCGTGGGGGTCATCCAGTACTCCAGCCAGGTGCAGAACATCTTCTCCCTCAAGACCTTCTTCACGCGGGCAGACATGGAGAGGGCCATCAACAGCATCATCCCGCTGGCCCAGGGCACCATGACGGGGCTGGCCATCCAGTACGCCATGAACGTGGCCTTCACCACGCAGGAGGGCGCGCGCCCCCTGCACAAGAGGATCCCCCGCATCGCCATCGTCGTGACGGACGGGCGGCCCCAGGACCGCGTCACCGAGGTGGCCACCCAGGCCCGGAACGCTGGCATTGAGATCTATGCAGTGGGGATCCAGAGGGCAGACATGAACTCCCTGCGGGCCATGGCCTCCCCGCCCCTGGAGGAGCACGTCTTCCTGGTGGAGTCCTTCGAGCTCATCCAGCAGTTTGCCAAGCAGTTCCAGGACAAGCTTTGCGGTGGGTGAGAGCTGCTGCTGTGGAGTGGCAAGGGGGGCCCTGGTGTCTGCTCCTCACCCAGGCTAGAAGGTGACCTTCTGAGGGGTGTTTGGGGTGGCTGCCCATGCCAGGAGCAGGGCAGAAGGGGCAGCAACCTCCTCAGTGAGGTGCCAGGACAGGGCACTGCAGTGTCTGTGTCTGTGCACTGGAAATCAGTGGGTGAGCACTGGGGCTGGCAGGGCTGGGGCTGTGGGTGTTGTCACCCTGGCTTCTGCTGCAGGGACAGGGTATATGCCAGGGCAAGGGTCCCCATGTGCCTGGCGTGCCTGTGGGCCACTATGATGCCCATTCTGTCTTGCAGGGGTGGACATGTGTTTGGAGAGGGAGCACGGCTGCCAGCACAGCTGTGTCAGCACCCCTGGCTCCTTCTACTGCGAGTGCAACCCAGGCTACAGGCTCAACGTGGACGGAAAGACCTGTTCCCGTAAAAACCTTTTCATTATCTGAACTTTCCTAGGGAACTCATAGTTATGGGTCCCGTGGAGGGAGGCTGGAGGAACATGGCAGAGGACTCAGGGAGGCCAGCAGCAGCCTGGGTTCTCTGTTCACTGGGCCCTGAGCCTCCCAGGTCTGTAATGACTGCAGACACTCAGCATTGCTAAATCCCAGTCACCTCTCTGAGATGGGACATTTGGGACTCATGTGGGCACAACCAGCAGCCTGTCAGCTGAGGGGGTCCGGGCAGTGAGTACCAGAGGATTCACATCCCAGCACCAAAGTGTGCAGTGTTTTTTCCCTGATTCTAGTGCAGAGCCCTGTTAGTTGGTCTGACCACCACACCAGGACTTTTCCTTCTTGTTTCACGGTGCTGGGGGCTGCTTCAAAGCCGTGGAGCAGTCCTGCCCTGCTGCCCCAGGGGGGCTGGGACAGGAGGGTGATGGGTTCCTGTTCCCTGCAGCCATCGATGCGTGTGCAGATGGGAGACACGGCTGCCAGCACCACTGTGTCAGCGTGCGGGGCTCGTACTCGTGCCGCTGCCGGGCTGGCTACTACCTCAGCCACAACCAGCGGAGCTGCATCAGTAAGTGACTGTCTCCCTCCCTGTCCCTTCTTCATTTGCTTCTCTTTCTCTCCCTCCTCTTGTCTTTCCCTTTCTGCCACCGCTCTCCTTCTCTCCCCAGTGATTGATTACTGCAGCTTTGGAAACCACAGCTGCCAGCACGAGTGTGTGAGCATCCCCAACGGGCACTACTGCCGCTGCCGCAGCGGCTTCACGCTCCAGCCCGACGGCAAGTCCTGCAGGGGTAGGTCCTGCTGTGCTGCACGGCACAGGCTGTGTGTATACACGTGCCTTTATGTCCTGCCCAGCCCCAGGGAAGGGCTGTGCCCAGCCCACCCTGAATGGGGATAACCCCATGCCCTTGGCTTGTCTTCCAGCCACTGACCTCTGCAATGGGGTGGATCACGGCTGTGAGTTCAAGTGTGTGAGCACAGAGGGCTCCTACCACTGCGTGTGCCCTGAGGGCCAGCAGCTCCAGGCTGACAGCAAGACATGCAGCAGTGAGTACTGGGACACAGCTCTTGACATTCTCCTTGCCTGGGCTCTGTGCTCCTGGAGAGGGCTTACCTGAAACTGGCTGGGTGTTTCTGTCCCCACTTGGGACTCTAAGCTAGGCTGGAAGAGGGTGGAGAGCTGGCTGTGGTTGGGAGAGCACCCTGGCTGCTGTGGGGTCCTCAGAGACATGGCCCAGAAACTGCAATAGCTTTAAGGAAAGATTCCGGAAAAGAGAAACCTAGGAAAGACTTTCATCGGATGTTGGGGTGTCAGTGGAGCTTTTTGGGCTGAGTCCCATGGGCATGGTCTGCTCTCCTTCCCAGCTCCAGTTAAAGGGTGTTCCCACAGTGTCCCAAAGCCCCAGAGCTCAGCCCCAGCCCCAGGCTCCTTCCCTGTGGCAGTGCCCATGGCCAGGCTGGTCCTCCCTCACCTTCCCCCTGTGCCCTCAGAGTGTGGAGCTGGCCATGTCGACCTCGTGATGGTGATTGACGGCTCCAAGAGTGTCCGGCCCCAGAACTTTGAGCTGGTGAAGCAGTTTGTGAACCGCATCGTGGACCTGCTGGAGGTGTCTCCCCACGGCACACGGGTGGGCTTGGTGCAGTACTCCAGCCGCGTCCGCACCGAGTTCCCCCTCAACAAGTACCACAGCGCCGATGAGATCAAGAAGGCGGTGATGGATGTGGAGTACATGGAGAAAGGCACCATGACAGGCCTTGCCCTCAAGCACATGGTGGAGCACAGCTTCTCTGAGCTGGAAGGTGCCAGGCCTCTCTCCCACAACATCCCCAGAATTGGGCTGGTCTTCACAGACGGACGCTCGCAGGATGACATCTCCGAATGGGCCAGGAGAGCAAAGGAATCAGGTGCAGGGGGGATTGGGAACCCCAAATTGGAGTGCTTTGGGCACCTAGGAATGGTTCTTTGGGGTGGCTGTCTCAAAGACAAGCTGCAGCATCCAGCCTTGGGGAGCTGCATCCCAGGCAGGCGTGCTCTGTTGTGGTCACAGGGTGCTCTGAGCAGCATCATTCCTGCAGCAGCCTGCCCCACCACAGTGCTGACGTGCTCCTGCCTGTCCTTCCCAAATTCCTGCCCTATATTTGGGAAGCCCAGAGAAAATCCTGCATCCTCAGCTTTACTCCCTCTGGGCTTGGGGCTGTTTGCTGCGGGGTGGCCAGAGCAGTGCTCAGGATCTGTCCTTGCCACGCAGGGATTGTCATGTTTGCCGTGGGTGTCGGGAAAGCTGTGGAAGAGGAGCTGAGAGCGATCGCCTCCGAGCCAGTGGAGCAGCACTTCTCCTACTCAGCAGACTTCACCACCATGACCCACCTTGTGGAGAACTTCTCCCTGAATATCTGCCCAGGTGGGTGATCCTGGCTACACCGGGGGACTTGACCCCAAGCCAGGGAAGGCCCTCCTGTCCCCACAGAGCCTGTGGGGTGGTTTGTGTGTCTGTCACCCTATGTCAAGTACCCCAAGGCTGAGCTGGGCTGGTGCCAGCCTAGGCTGTCTCAGGATCTCACCAGGCTGCTGTGGTTGTAGAGGTGGGCCTCTGGGAGGGATCTGGAAGAGGAAAAGGTGAAGTTGGGGGGATTAATTAAAAAATGGCGGGGGAGGTTAATACAAAAATATTAATGTGGCAAACCACCTGTATGGGCAGAATTTGGTAGTGGCACCCTGCCTTGAGGGATGCTTTGAAGGTGGTTTGTGTACCTTGTTCAGACCTGTGCTGCTGCTGCTGCTGAGTGCAGGGTTACTGTGAGGGTCTCCCTGCCCTGGGATGGGCTGGGGTTCCCCAGTGCCCTTGAGATCCCCACAGGGCTGCAGATATGGAACTAACGTGCCCCCTGCCACCCCAACTTGAAGGCAAAGCGAAGTGAAGCTCTGGCTGTCCTTGGCACACTGTGGCCACACGTGTGACAGCTCTGTGGGATGCCTGGTTGTGAGATTGCTGGATCAGCAGGGCAGCCTGGCAGAAAGCAGAGAGACTGAAAAAAGAGGGCCAAAGGATGGGGAGAGCCCTGAGCTCTGGTGGGTGGCTGCAGGGACAAGGGACTTGTCTGGGAGGAGGGGAGAGTGGGCACCACGGGGCCAGGGTCTGCCTGCAGCCAAACCCCCACTGTCACAGAGGAGGGCAAAGGGGAGACGGAGATCCGCAGCCCGTGCGAGTGCGAGGCGCTGGTGCAGTTCCAGACCAACACCGTGGCCATCCTGCAGAGCCTGACTGAGAAAAATATCCTTTGGGGTGATGCCTGGGCTTCTCAGGGGGCAGGACAGCTGAGGACAGAGCACACACGTGGGAGGGAGGGATAGATAAATGGGAGTGGGGAAAATTTGAGGCTCTTTTAAGGGGAGAAGCCCTTTGCCCATCAGACTGCCTGGCTCACGCTGTTTCCTTAGCGTGTTCACTCGCTCAGATGACAGCCAGACTTGAAGACTTGGAAAAGCAGATTGCCAACAAGAAGTGATCCTGGCAGAGGGCTGCAGTGCTCGGCAGGGCACAGGAATGGATGTACAGTAGCTACATGACATTGTTATTGCTAGGTTATCATAAAGCATCAGTGTTTGTTCTTGTATTGCAAAATCCCCAGGGGGGGCATGGACTGTATTTAAAATCCTAACAACACACTGAAAGGAACTTGAACAAAGCCCCTGCTGCAAAGCCAAGGGGTTCAGTTGTCATTCCTTGGCAGGTCTGGGATGAGGGGGAGCAACTATGTGGGCAGGCTGGTCATTGGACAGACATGAGAGCTGGTGTCCCCCAGAGTGACTGGGATGGCACAGTACCCCTGGACCCTGGCAGGCTGCTTTGCAAGAGAAAAAACCTGCAGTGGTGTCACCCTGAGAGCTTCTGTTGTCTCAGCATCTGCTGCCAAGTGGTGGGGCAAGGACAGCTGGGCAGTGGAGGCAGAAAAGGGGGTGCCTGATGCCCAGCTGGCTCCCAGTGTGGTGCCCAGGTGGGCTCCCATGGGAAGGTGGGTGGCAGGAATTCTTAAATCCCCTTGCCCTGGTTTGGCAGAATAGTTTGGAAATCGGTATTAATCTTGTTTGGTTTTGTAATCACATAGCAAAAATGGTAATTATTCTTTCTATCAATATCTATGTGTGTATGTATATATATATATGTATATTTAATTCTGAGAACGGGGTAGTGCTATTTTTAAACTCTTGTTTTATATAAAGGAATTTCTATCCTGACAATAAACACCCTGAAGATTTGTATGACATGTCCCTCTCCTTTCAGCTGGGCTGCAGGGTCACAGAGGTACCTCTGTGTCACAGGTGGGGTCTCCGGCTTTTGCAGCATCTCCTGTCCCCAGGATCCAGAAATCCTTTGGGAAAAACTTTGCTCTGTGGCACCCCAGGGTGCTGCAGGCCTGGCCTCAGCTGCAGGGAGCCAGGGTGGCACAGATGCTGTGTCCCCATGGGCAAGGGTTGCTTTGGAGCCTGTGCTTGTAGGAGCACAGGGAGCTGAGAGCTGAGCTGGGCACGGACCCACAGCCTGGGCAAGGAGCCCCTGCAGCTGCTCTGGGGTGGGGGCTGGGGCAAGGGGACCCCCAGGATCTGCTCCTGATGGATCCCTGCACACTTCACAAAGAACCCCCACTGACAGCAGGGCTCTGCCTGGGGCAGTCTCCATGCTCTTGATTTTATTCCTCAGCACAAGGGTGCATTTAGTTCCTTTCAAGGGATAACACAAAATTCCCTTTTGCTCCTCATGAAGCTGCTGCTCTGCCAGGACCCATCCCTGCCTCCAGCTCTGGGGTCCTGAGCACAGGAAAGACCTGGAGCTGTTGGAGTGAGAGTAGAGGAGGCCATGGGGGTGCTCTGAGGGCTGGAGCCCCTCTGCTCTGAGGAAAGGCTGAAGGAGTTGGGGATGCTCAGCCTGGAGAAGGCCATGGGGGGGCCTCACTGCAGCCATGCAGGGCTCGAAGGGTCCCACAGAAAGGATGGGGACAGAGTGTTCAGTAGGGTCTGTGGTGGAAGGAGAAGGGGGGATGGCTTTTAACTGCAGGAGGTTGGTTTGGGTTAGAAGGAAGCTGCTTTTTTACACTGAGGATGGTGAGGCACAGGCCCAGGCTGTGTAACGTCCAAGGGCAGGGAGGACAGGACTCTGAGCAGCCTGGTCTGGTGAGGGGTAGCTCAGGTTGAAGGAATCTTCAGGGTCCATTCCAAGGCAAACCATTTAGGGTGGTCCCCATCTCACTCAGCGAGTTTATCATAGAATTCCTTTGAGTCACAACCACAGGAAGTGCTCCAGCTGAAAATTTCTTCTCCCAGCAAAGAGCACTAAACAGCCATTGGCTCTTGTGTCACCCCACCCTGCACCCTGCTCTGAGAGCATCCCTGTCACCCTCCCTGTCACCAGGTCCCTGACACTGCTGTCAGTCCTGAATGGTCCCTGCTTGCCTGGATCTTGCCATCCATCCCTTCAGGATGCTCCCTTCTGTTCCAATGAAGGTACAGTGCCATTCCATGGAGGTGGACAGCCCTGGACTTCCTGAGTGGGCTGGAACTCTGTGGGGACAGGGACCCCACTCTGAGGTTTTGCTCCCGGCACAGGTTGTCAGAGACAGAGAGGAGGAGATGGAAATCAATATGAAGATCAGTAGAGAAGAGAGTATGGCTATAGATGTAGAAGAGAACGGAGAGGAAAAAATGGAAGTGGATGTGGAGGAAGAGATGGAGGAAGAGATGGAAGTGGATGTGGAGGAAGAGATGGAGGAAGAGATGGAAGTGGATGTGGAGGAAGAGATGGAGGAAGAGATGGAAGTGGATGTGGAGGAAGAGATGGAGGAAGAGATGGAAGTGGATGTGGAGGAAGAGATGGAGGAAGAGATGGAAGTGGATGTGGAGGAAGAGATGGAGGAAGAGATGGAAGTGGATGTGGAGGAAGAGATGGAGGAAGAGATGGAAGTGGATGTGGAGGAAGAGATGGAGGAAGAGATGGAAGTGGATGTGGAGGAAGAGATGGAGGAAGAGATGGAAGTGGATGTGGAGGAAGAGATGGAGGAAGAGATGGAAGTGGATGTGGAGGAAGAGATGGAGGAAGAGATGGAAGTGGATGTGGAGGAAGAGATGGAGGAAGAGATGGAAGTGGATGTGGAGGAAGAGATGGAGGAAGAGATGGAAGTGGATGTGGAGGAAGAGATGGAGGAAGAGATGGAAGTGGATGTGGAGGAAGAGATGGAGGAAGAGATGGAAGTGGATGTGGAGGAAGAGATGGAGGAAGAGATGGAAGTGGATGTGGAGGAAGAGATGGAGGAAGAGATGGAAGTGGATGTGGAGGAAGAGATGGAGGAAGAGATGGAGGTGGAAATGGAGGATTATGTTGAAGACATGGAAGTGGATGAGAAAGATGAGGAGGAGGCCATGGTTTTGGGATGAAGACCAACCCCAGCAGCAGGACAGGCAGGTGCTGGCCATGCCCTGCCCACAGGCACTGGGGCCCCTGCTGCCAGGCTGGGGCTGGGCTGGGTGGCCCCACTCAGGGACACGGTGCCCTGGGGGGGCCCTGGGTTCTGGTGGCACAAGCACCACCCGCAGCCTGCCCTGCCCTTGCTCTGGGCCACACAAGCCCTGTCCCTCTGCCTGGGACACGGCCCCCAGCCCCAGCCAGGCTCAGTGCCAGCAGCAGAGTCCTGCTCTGGGGGCACAGGGAACACCCGTCTGTCTCTGACTGGAGTGACCACGTCGCTTACTTTTCTTCCAGGACTGGCAGAGATGCCTGGCAGGAATGCCATCCTTCTGGTTATATGTACAGTCTTCTTCAGTAGTCTTTTGTATCTATGTTTTAGAGAGTGCTGTTTTCTTTTGTAAAAAATTTTCATACATGGTTGTTATGTAAGTTCTTATGTAAATATGTTTTATAGTTTGTTGTTGTTATAGATTCTTACAATTTAAATATATGGTGTAATTCATTGTTGTTCCTGCTCTTCTGTAAATAAACAATCTTTATTTTTTCACACCCCAGCTCTCTTTCCTTTTGCTTTGGGCACAGGCAGCCCTGTGCAGAGTTGTGGTTTCCTCTTGCTCCGGGTTCCTCGGGCTGGAGATGTCTGGGAGTGCTGGGTTGGGGGTACCTGTGCACGGAGCGGCTCCCACTCAGAGGTCTGTACACACTTTGTACTTGCAGAGGCGGATCCCGCAGGGCCGTTTCCGTGGGATTCCAGGCGGGAGAAGGGCCGAGCTTGCGTGGTCCTGCAGAGCTCATCAGTGGCACTTCACTAGGTGGCACCAGACACCAGCGCTAGGAGGGTGAGGCTGGGCTGCGGGCACCCCCGGCTCCCGGGCACCCCGAGCGGCTGGAGCCGGCCCGGAGCTGGGGGGAGCCTCGTGAGCATGAGCTGGGCAGGGATGGATGGATGGATGGATGGATGGATGGATGGATGGATGGATGGATGGATGGATGGATGGATGGATGGATGGATGGAGGGAGGGATGGATGGATGGATGGATGGATGGATGGACGGAGCTCATCATCAGGCTGAAAGCTTTACATCCGCTGGTGGGATCTAGGGCTGCTTTGCAGAGCACAGGCTGTTCCTGGGGTGCTTTGTGTACCCGGGTAAGGCTGGAGGATCAGGGGCTACTCCCTCCTTTCCATTCCCAGGGAACACAAACTGCAGAGCCTTGCTCTGCCTGGGAAAATGCAGCACCTGCCACAACACCCTCAAGCATCGCACAAATGGGGCCTTGTGCCTTCAGATGGAGGGATAAAAAGTGGTTTTCATGGAGAAGAGCATGGGCCATGTGGGATGGGGACTGCTCTGAGGGATGCTGGGAAAATGGATGCTGCACAGGTAACAGAATGCAACATGAGGACTGCAGGCAATCCTGTGTGCAGAAATCCTGGGTCCTGGTTATTCCATGGGAGTTTGCAAACAAAAAGAGTTCATACTTTTCCCCCTGCTATGAATAAAGCACTATAGAATGTTCTTCAGGTGGATCTCTCTCCGCCCCCCACCATCTTCTCTGCAGCTTAATCCAAGCCTTGCTCCTGGATCTTTTCTCCTCCCTTGGAGGCACAGGTCCAAGCACGATCTCAGCCAGATTCTGGCACCAGCTGCGAGGACAGCATTGTCCTCTCCAGTCCAAGCAGCAGCTGAATGGAAGTGGATTGCTTAAAAATTAATCCAGTGCTTGTATTTCTCATTAAAAGTGCTACATTGTTGGTGCACAGCCCGGAAAATCTTTTGGGGTTGGCTATATCTTTGCACATTATTTAATAAACGGCTTCACAAAGAGCTAAATGCAGCCACAGAGTCAACACAGAAATTGGACAATAATTAACAGATACTGGGTTAGCTGAGGTCCGGTTAGTGGGGCCCACTGGAACTTGAGAATGCAAATCTGAGCAGGAAAGGGCACAGTGAGATGCCCACCATGCCCTGGATGGAAAGTGGCAGCTCCAGGGGCTGGATCAGTGCAGTTCTGGGAGGCTCAGGGGCTGCACAGGGCATGCAGGGCTGATACTGGGATTTTGCTGCTCTTTGTCCCTGCCTGGTTGTGACATCAAGGGCTGCCCTTTGAAGGACTGGGTGGGGTTTGGCTGTGGGAGCCTTCCCCTCCCTGGGAATTCCCAGAGCCTGTTTCCAGGACACCTTGGGTCCCTGCCAGCCCCAAAAGTCCCACAGAAATGTTTCAGGAACCCCTTACACAAGCTGAGGGGGACATTGACCAATTGATGGGAAATGGAGTAACTTCCCCTTGCTCAAGGGCAAGTAAAGAAAACAGATTTGCCTGGAGGCCGGGGTGAGGTTCAATTTCCTTGGGAGGGATGGGCTGAGGCTTTAAGGGTGGTGGGACCTTTGCCATCCAAACCAGGAATACAGCCCCTAATCCCTACAGCCATCAAGAGTTAGGGCTCAGCCGAGTGGTCCTTGTGCTGCATCATGGTTGATGACAGGGCTGTAAGGAGTGGATTATCCTACCCCAGAGAGGTCAGGCACTTTCTTCCAGCACCAACCTGCTTCCTACATGGCAGCAGCCACCCGAAGAAGATGCTGGGGTTGGGGGGATTAGGTGATGCCCCATAGAGCTTGAGAAAGACCCCGTCTTGGCTCAAGCCAAAACTGTTTTCCCTACACCACGTTACACTCCCATTGGGGCAGGAGTCAGGAGGGTTTGGGGCTGGGGCAAGTTACCCCTGGGGAAAACTTGAAGGATCATCCCTGGGAAGGCACAGGCAGCCTCATGCTGATTTGGATCATGCTGTAAGGTTTGGTTAACAGGACTACGTGCAAGCAAAGTACAGAGGGAAAGGCACTTAACAGACCCCCAGAAGGGAACGTGGTCACCACAAGGGTTTCTCCTGGAAAAGGATACCTGGAGAAGATACCTGCCCAGGAGAAAGCAGCTCCACTGCCTCCAGCCTGAGGTGGACAATAACCTCATTCATCTCGCCTTGGCTTGTCCCTCAGCCCCAGGTGCAGCTTCAGGCGTCACTTGTGCAATAGAACAGCTATTTTTTGAGCAATCAATCACATTTGAAACTTGCGCAAAAGGTCTTTCTGGAAACACAATGCAACAGGCAGAGGAAAAAATACCAACACTGACACGTGTCCAGCGCTGCTCCCCACCCCCATCCTCCCCGAAGGTCTAAACGTCGGTGTGCCCCACCTGTCACACTCGCACCTCTCAGGGACTCGGCAGAATGAAGACGGTGGCCGCCGTCCTCCTGGTGGGGATGCTCATCCTCTGGGCAGAACTGCCGACAGGTGGGAGATGCCTTAGGTTGAGCTATGGGGAGGAAAAGCTCGGGTGCTGGGAAGGAGCTATATTTACAAGGATCCTGTGGGAGGGGAGGGGAGAGGAGAGGGCTGTTTGCCGGGCAGTATCTCCCCAGAGCCCCTCAGCTGCCCTGGAGCAAACCAGTCCCTCCTCTTGCAGGCAGCGCCTGGTCCTGTCCCCCGGTCCGCGTCACCTGCGCTCTGGCCAACCCGCGGAACGACTGCTTCGTCGACCGTCACTGCCCCCGCCGCAAGAAGTGCTGCCGGACCTTCTGCGGGAGGAGGTGCATATCCCGACCGACTGGAATCCACATCGCCCCCGGTAGGAGCTCAGGAGCCCCCCGCCCGCTCCAGGGTAGCAGAGCGGGATATGATGAGGGTGGCTCTGGGCAGGGAGCCGTGTCCAGCTGCCAGAGCCCCCCGGGCAGGCTGCTGGGGTGGCTGCTGGACAAACATGTGGGCTGGGGTGAACACCACACCCAAACTGTTTCTTACTTTCTCTTTCCCAGTGTGAGCTCCGGATCCCAGGACACACTGAGGATCGTGTCAGCATTGCCGTCCCATCTCAGCTCCAGGATCACTCCGTGCCACCTGCTTCCCTTCTCCCTCTGCTTCCCCACTGCTCTTTTTACAAATAAAAGACGCTTTTCCCAGGGGTGTTTGTGATGTGTGACTCCTTTCCCCACCTCCTCCCCACTCTCTCCATCCCGGCACACAGTCCCACTGCTGCTTTCACCCCAGGATTTCTGCCGGGGGAAGAGGATGAAAACAGTCTGGCTACACCCCTGCAGTGTGGTTAGGGGCTGGCTTGGGGGAGGAAATCCCTCCAGAGGCACACAACGTCGAGGAGGAGAGAGGGTGTGTTTGGGGCTAGCCCTGGGAAGGCACAGGCAGCCTCATGTTCATTTGGATCGTGCTGTAAAGTTTGTGCAAGCAAAGTACAGAGGGAAAGGCACTTAACAGACCCCCAGAAGGGAACATGGTCACCACAAGGGTTTCTCCTGGAAAAGGATACCTGGAGAAGATACCGGCCCAGGAGAAAGCAGCTCCACTGCCTCCAGCCTGTCAGGGTGGACAATTGGACCATCTCGCCTTGGCTTGTCCCTCAGCCCCAGGTGTGGCTGCAGGGGTCACTTTGTGCAAAGGAATAGCTGCTTTTTAAGCAATTGAACAATTCCACGTGTATCTTGTGCAAAAGGCTTCTAGCGAGGAAAACGGTACAAAATCGGCTCGTGCCCTGTCCTGCTCCCCACCCCCGTCCTCTCCAACGGTTTAAACGTCGGTGTGCCCCACCTGTCACACTCGCACCTCTCGGGGACTCGGCAGCATGAAGGCAGTGGCCGCCGTCCTCCTGGTGGGGATGCTCATCCTCTGGGCAGAACTGCCGA
>VZTZ01047235.1:424795-443119 GCA_013400955.1 Drymodes brunneopygia | reverse complement strand
GTGCAAGCAAAGTACAGAGGGAAAGGCACTTAACAGACCCCCAGAAGGGAACATGGTCACCACAAGGGTTTCTCCTGGAAAAGGATACCTGGAGAAGATACCGGCCCAGGAGAAAGCAGCTCCACTGCCTCCAGCCTGTCAGGGTGGACAATTGGACCATCTCGCCTTGGCTTGTCCCTCAGCCCCAGGTGTGGCTGCAGGGGTCACTTTGTGCAAAGGAATAGCTGCTTTTTAAGCAATTGAACAATTCCGCGTGTATCTTGTGCAAAAGGCTTCTAGCGAGGAAAACGGTACAAAATCGGCTCGTGCCCTGTCCTGCTCCCCACCCCCGTCCTCTCCAACNAACTCCACACCCAAACTGTTTCTTACTTTCTCTCACCCAGAGGGAGCTCCGGATCCCAGGACACACTGAGGATCGTGTCAGCATTGCCGTTGTATCTCAGCTTCAGGATCACTCCGTGCCACCTGCTTCCCTTCTCCCTCTGCTTCCCCACTGCTCTTTTTACAAATAAAAGAGAATTTTTTCCATAGACTTTTTTTCCTTTCCCCACCTCCTCCCTCTTCTCTCCATTCTGGCACACTGTCCCACTGCTGCTTTCACTGCAGAATTTCTTTTCCTGGAGGAGAGAGGAATGGGAAGGGACTGGAACAAAGCATGACAGGGATGCTTTAGGAAGGCTGGAAGGGGCCCTGGAGAGCAGCGTGTCCTCCAGGCCCCCCCACTGGACAGGGCTGTGGAAGGGGACTGACCCTGCCTGCCCGGGGGATACAGAAGGCAGAGCCTCCCTATGAATATCCTACTCGGGCACACTGGAGAGCAGAGGAGGGGGATTACACAGACCCAAACCTCAAATGGTGCTGAACCCCTCACTGAACCTGATCTGGTGGGGAAAATTCAGCTGAAGAATCTTGCCTGGGAAGGCCTCAAGCTAGGGCAATAAAATCATAGCTCCAAGGGGTTCTTGTAATTTTTGTACAGCTGAGTGCTGAGGACACAAATTTCAGGAAATGCCAAGAAGCATCAGCAGCAGAGAGTGTGTGCAGCCTGAGGGAGCTGCTGTCCTCTGAGCAGGAGCAGAACCAGGCACTGCCACCTTGCCCTGCAGGGGCGGAGCAGCGCCCAGCCTAATGCCCAGCGAGGGCCTGCCAGCCCTACCCAGCCCTTTGCTGATGCCAGGCTTGCTGAGAGTGTCCCCTTCAGTTCCAGCCTGGAGCAGCCTGGTCCGTCTGCCCACACCGGAGGGAACAGAGAGGAGCCTCTGCTGCTGTCTGAGAGCAGAGCTAATGATCCCCACGGCCAGGCACGAGCAAAGCGATCTGGAGAGCAGCATCGGCTGGCCAGATTTGAAACCACCCACAAACACAGCAGGCTGAAGACTCTGGCTGTGGGACTGACACCTTGCATCGTCCGTGGGTGATGCTGAAAGCTTCCTGGCCGAGACTGGGGAGAGCATCTGCTGGAGTGAGTCCTTCTGTGGTCACGTCTATGGAGGTGACCTCTTCTCTGTGGAGGAACTAGAAGGAGGCAAAGACTCAGAAATTCCTCTAAGGAGGAAGAAGTCCTATTGTGAAAAAACCAACTCTTTGCTTAGCCTGGCCACGGGAGGGCAGAGAGAACTGGAGAGCTCATGCAGCACTGGGGAGGCTGAAAACGCCGGGTGATCCAGCAGGGACAGGCAAAACAAGAACTGAGAGCCTATCGGCCAAACTCGGGGTAAAATCAGACATTGCTTCTGCCCTGTGTAGTGTCCTTGCAGGGGAAAACTCTCCCTGACACCAGCCCAGCCCTCTGCCGTGGGGTGAGAGAGGCTGAGCCCCAGCGCTCCCCCAGCCATCCCCGCACGGGGCTGGCGGCAGCCAGGGCAGAGCAGTCTGATTACACCTCCCGCGGTCATTAGTCACAGATCACAACCCTCCTCCTCCTCCATCGGCACCAGCTATTATCAGCTATTAAGCAGGCATTTCCATACAGCTGGCTAATTTGATAATGCTGCAATTATCTTGGTTTGTTAACAAGATTAAATCGCTAATTGGTTTGATTAAGCACAGAGCTCCAGGCGTGGGGTGCCTCTGAGCTGGCCCTGCATAACCCGATGGATGCCGTGTCCAGGGCAGCAGCTCCTCTGCAGAGGCAAGGAAATGGCAGCAAGGGTTCATCCTCCCAAAACCTGCTGCCCGAGGCCTCCAGATCTCCCTGTGAGAGGTCCCTCTTCCTGCTCTGAGACAGCTTTGCCCATGTCACCACTGTCATCCAGCTGCTGGCCCACGAAGGCAGGAGGAGGTGGCTCTGGGACAGAGGATGCTCTGGGGACATCTAGTCTGTCTCAGTCCTGCTGCTTTCTGTTTTGGAGCCCTGCAAGTCAGAAATCCCTGAGGCAATGCACCAACTGTGCCTCCACCTGCAGCTGTGTCAACAAATCCTCTGCCCTTCTCTTCCCAGGTACAGGTCCCTGCCTCCTGTGCACAGCATTTCCAGATATCACCAGCTGTGCTGGGGAGCCAGGGGAGCTCCCAGCACTGGGTTAGACCCACCTCTACCCACTCCATGAAGCAGCACCCACCTGGGAGGAGCTGGGCAGTGCACCAAAACACACACAGGTCAGGATCACTGATTGTGGTAAGCTCCTGGCAGCGTGTATTGGCTGAAATCCTTTGGATCTGGGTCTCTGGGGAGGAAAGGATTTTCCCTCTTTGTCCGAGGTAGATGCCAGCAAGCCAAAGGAAAAAGCAGTGAGTGCTGTGCCAGAGGGATTCTTCCCACATCACCTGTTTCCCCAAGGCCAGAGCAGCCTGGAGATGAAGGTGTTCATTTTCTCTTACCATGGCTCAGGACTCATCACTTCTCCTGGGACAGGCCCAGCAGCTCTGGTGCTGGGAATGTGGGCAAAGGCTGCACTCAAGGACCCAGCTTTGAGTTAGAAACATCCACCATGGCACAGCACAGCAGCAGCACCACTGCAGGGCAGGCAGCAGCTCTGCCTTTCTCCATCTCCCCTCCAAGCAAAGGTTTTCAGGCCAGTCACTTTTGGACAATTCCCAAAGGAAACATCCAACACTCCCCAGTATCCCAGGGGATGGAATCCAGCGTGTCTCCCCAGAGATCCATCGGCACCACAGAGCATCCTTGCTCCACACAAAGTCCCTTGTTCCACTCTGAAATGTACACAGGACTGAGGATGGAGAAGTCAGGTCTCACCCACAGCACAGCAGAACATCTTTAGTATTTTCTTGGAGCCTCCCCTGTGTATGTTATGGTCTGGCTCGGAAGACTGGGTGGTTGGGGTCTGAATACAGAACAGTTTGGTGCTGAAGGGTGATGTGAGACCTTTTCAAGACATGATTCAAAACAGCCTAGTAAGAATTACTACAGCTCTGACAGCCTTTGAAAGGGGAGGGTTATTTAGCTAGCCTGGCCTAGGAGTGGGAATCTGCAGTCCCAGCAGGATCTCAGCAATCACATCAGTTCCAGAGGAGAAAATACCATGGGCAGAGCAGATCCACTGAGCAGCAGCTCTGCCCATGGTCAGGAGCTGTGCACAGCCCTCAACATTCCTGCTGAGGAGCAGGAATATTCCAGGAGGGGAAAGGAGACATTCTGCTCCCCACCATAAAATAAATAGATATACAGCTCTGCAGAAAAGCAAACCATCCTCACAGTTAAAGGCCAACAAATGTAGGAATTCACTCTGTGGGATGGTTTATACAAACTCAGCTCCTCACCTGGACCAAGACCCTCTCCAGTGGCAGGCAGAGAGTGGTCTGGGCCAGAGCTGTCTCACACCAGCTGATGCCCTCCAGCATTTTCCTTCTGAAGACACAGGGGTGCTTTGTCTCACACAGCCAGGATACACCAGTAGCCTTTCCCAGTGCCCTCCCACCCTCACCAGTGAGCAGCAACTCAGGACAGAGGGCAGAGGCGGTTCCTGGGGTTACAGTAGTGGAGGGAGGCAGCGTCTGCCACCAGGGATGAGAGAAAGGATGGAAGCTGTCCCTTCTGTCTGGCCCTGGCACATCACCCCAGCCCCGTGCATGGTGGGGGCTGGCAGGGGATGGAACCACGGCTGAGGGATGCCAGAGCAGCCTGTTGTGATTCCTCTCCTGCCTAAAGTGCTGCCAAAGCTCACAAGCTGCTTGTGATGAAGCCCTTCAGTCTGGCAGGGAACAGCTCTGCCTGCCCCAGCCAAGAGGCAGCAGAGCTGTGCTGAGCTGCTTGGCTCCATCCCCCCTTCATCCCACCAGGAATCCTCAGCAGGCTGCTCTTTGCTGCAGCAGCACAAGGCTGCGCACACCCAGGAAGCCTTTCAGATGCTGGCAGGACTTCCCTGAGCCAGGGAGCCAAAAGGAAGGCAAAAAAGATGAGGCACTGACAGCACCCTGTAGCTGAGGGAGATCCCTACGTGCCAGCAATCCTTTTCCCCATGCAGAAAGAGAGAAAAGAAGACATCTCTTTCCTCTGCAGTAAGCTATACTGCATGAAGACACATGTGAGAGCTCAGCAGGAGGCTGGCAGTGGCACAGGCAGGGCAGCTGGGCTTCCTTGTGTCCTGTGGCAGGCAGGGCAGCTGGGCTCCATCATCCCTGCCCTCTCTGCAGCCCCATCCCTCAGCAGGGCACTCCCTCCACAGTCCCTCAGAGAGGCTGATGTCTGTGTTCAGCCAAGCAGCCAGGATGTTCCACAAATAACAGCTCTGGCAAAGGCTGGTGAAACACTCAGGGACTCACATGAAGCAGTTTCAGAGGAAAGCAGCTCCCATAGGTGCCAGCCTTGCACCAGCCCCTGCTCACACATCAAACTGCAGCACAGATCCCACACATGGTCATAAACTCACCATCACTCCCAAATCCACCAGCACAGGAACAAAGGCACCTGCACAGCCCTCCCAAATGGGGCTGCTCACCTGCAGAGAGCCCCTCCCAGCTGAAACCAGTGCCTCCCTGTGCAAAGTGCTCTGGAAGAGGAGGGTGGGCTATTCATGCTATAGGGCAGCCCAACGAGCTTCCCCCTCTCCCCAGCTCCATCCAAGGAGGGGAAGCCATTTCCCAGCTCCCTCAGGTCCCACCAGCAGCGTTGCACGGGGGAATTCCTGTCTGTTCAGCCCTGCCTGTGCCAAGGCACACACAGATGCTCCTTTCCCTGACATTATGTAGGTTAATAACATGCAATGTGATGGCAAGACACAGGGAACAGCAACGCGATGTCAATATTTAGCTTTTACACATTTGGCTAATTAGGAAGCAACCTGTGATTCCCTGAGAAGGAGGCAGGGCTGCCTGGCCCCTCCCTCCCCTCCTGCCTGTTCCCCGTTCAGATGGGATAAACGTCAGCTCCCTATTTCTGGAGTTCGCCGGTCGCAAACGGTCTGTCCCAAAATGCTATTCCCAGGCAGTGGATGTCAGAAATCATTATACTAAATAAAGCTTCATGAATGATTCATGAGGCTGGATTTCACATTAATCAGGGAGAGATGGGCAAAGGCAGCAGAGCATCGCAGACCGCCCTGTCGCGTTCCTGCACGGCCGGGCTGAACGGGAAGGTTTGGACATTCAAGGCACAGATCAGAGATATGGTGCCAACCAGAGGAGCACCCTGCTCCCAGCATGATTAGAGCCTGACCCAGCAGGGACTGAAAGAGGCAGCGGACTGTTGCCCAAATACCTTTCTGCTTCAGGAACTGCTGTGACTCGATCGTGTTAATGAGCCCAGGGCAGCCGGCTGCTGCTCCGAGCATCCCGGGATGCACGACTGCTTCCTGCATGAGCTTGGGACTCCTGTGCTGACTGCCTGGCTCTGTGCACGAGGGCCTCTAAAAATAGAAAAATGCTTTCCTAAAATGTCATCAGGAAGCTCTTTCCAGGGCTCAGGCAAATGGGGCTTCTGCCTGGGTGCCATGCTGCATCCCAGCAAACCAACAGGCATCTTCTCGGGACACAAATGCTACTCCCACTGCTCCAAGAGTTTGGAAAGAAGGTAGATGTGTCCTCTCTTGGTACCTGAATCTGCCTAAAAAGGCAAGCCCTGAACTCTGTCAGGGTCAATGAAAGAATGAGTGGTGCCCTCAACATTGCAGCTGGTGGAAGGAGGTAATGAAACGTGGGATCCTGTGTGTATTTTGCAGGAGCAAGTGCCTGTGCCTCCCCCAGCCATCCAGACTCAGCCAGCAAGCTCTCATCCACCTGCATTCTGCATCCTTGGCTTCTCCTCTGCTGCTTGCTCAAAGATTCCTGGTAAAAAACCCTCAAAACTACAAAAATCTGGTGACAAGCAGCCAGGATGGCTGTACAGCAGGGAAAAATCCACAGCCAGCATAGCAAACCCGGGCTCTGACATGGAGACAGCAGTGATTCTCCATGCAGCAGCAGAGGAATATCTATCAGGAGACTCAGGAGCTGTCAGACACCCCTGCTCCCCCCTGCCATGGCTCTGCAGCCTTCCCAGGGCTGGCAATGAGTCACAGAACCACAGAAGCACAGCAGGGCTGATCCACTGCCAAGAGCACCTAGGGGGGCTCTGGGGGTCCCCTGCCAGTCTGGCCCCCCCAGAGCCACCCTGCAGCCCCACCCTGTCACATCACCCCACTCCCCAGAGCTCCAGCACCTCCAGCCCCACATCCTTCTCCTTAGACTGAGGTGTTCTGCCCATGCTGGGATGATGTCGACAGCAGAGAGAGGCAGAGGTGGGATGGAGGAAGCCAGTCCATCCATGGCATCCTTCAGAGCCTCAGGACCTGAAGACACTCCGACAGCAGAGCCCTTTCACCACCCCCAGCACTGCCTGAACCCGCTGCAGAGAGCCCGAAAGACAGAATCCTTGCAGAGACAGGAGAGCAGATGTTCCCTGCACCCAGACACCTCCAGCTGCAGTTGTTCCTGCATGCTCATCCCTGTCAGCACAGAGGCAGCTGGAGGCAGAGCTGGGATGGGAGCAAGGTGCTCACCCAGAGCCTCAAACCACCCGGGCACTTCCACCTGCAAAACTACAATAGTGATAATTCACCAGCAATTTATAATTTTGAAATTCTCAGTTATGTCATCACAGCTGGGCAGAGACTGAAGAGCCCCAAGCCCAGTGGCCACGCTTTGTCTCCAGCACTGGTGGAGAGGCAGAACCTCAGGGCATGTTTCCTAGCCCTGCTTCCACCAGTGCCAGGCCCTCACATGAGTTTGTTGTGGGCTGAAATTATCCACAGGATCAGATAAATCTCAGGGAAATCACCCTTTAACTTGACCCCCTTATTGCATGAAAACACTGCTTTTCCGATTTGCCTCATTGCATCATTCCTAAATACTAATTTATAAGGCATTTCCATGTGCAGGGCAGCACTGGGGCAGGGGATGGACCTCCCTGCTCCCCCCAGCCTGGCCTTGCTGGCAGGAATCAGAGGCCACCTCTGGCTCCCTCCATGGCCATGGCCTTGGCTGTGCACAGCCATCAAAAGCAAAATGCAGGGCAAGTGTCTTCACTGCCCGAGCCTGCAGAGAGTCAAAGCTCAGCTGCACTCTTGGTTACTTGCATCATTCAACCTGCACTATTGTAAGATTTAATTACAATTAAAGTTGTGCTTCCATCTTCACCTGTCTCACTCCTGGCAGAGGAAGCAAGAAGTGAGCCTGTGCTGCCTGAGCAAGTGTGGTTATGATGGCTGGGTTTTGTGGCTTTCTCTGAACTGGTAAATGAAGAGTGAGCAGACCCTGACACCAAAGCTGGGTGTCAGGGAACAGAGCAGGTCCTGCCATTAACCTGTCCTCTGAAACCACACTACCCTTCTGCCAGCACCCCTGCCTGTGCCAGCTCCTGGCCCTGCTGGGAATGGTCTGGAGAGGGTTTGGCCCATTGGAAGCCCTGGCCCAAGATGCTCCAACAGGTTAATGACGAGCCTGGGAATAGCCTTTGTTTTTGATGAATTCATCTTTGGTGATGTGTCCTGGGTGTTGCAGGACAGTGAGACAGCCTGGGGATGCAGCACATGCAGTTTGCAGGTTGCTGTAGGATGGAGACAATCCATATGCTCAAGGCATGTGGGAACTCACCAGACAGAAAATCAGTGCTCTGAAATGCCTGACCTTACACTGCAGCACCTCCCTGCTCCTCTGCTGGAGGCTCTCCCTCTATATAAAAAACAGCCACTGCTTTGGTACGACTCTACAGATTTTCTCATGTTTCCAGTTAGAGTTTTGGAGTCCAACTGCAAGCCAAGGTCTCCAGCAAGTTCAGTGAACGTTCATTAATCTTTCCAGGCTCAGGCACCCAGTGGGCTCAGTAAAACTCGAGTCCAGAAGAGTTCCAGGCTGTCAGAAGGATGGGCTGTCCCAGGCCTGCTGCAGATGGATTCCAACAAATCACCTTACTGCAGGGGGCTGGATATGCAGGTGTATCCAAGGGCTCCACAGACTGAATGAAGCTGGGTAATTAATTTCCAGCAGGGAGCAGGCTGATATCCCCCTGTCAGCAGCATCTACAGATACCCTGTGGCTCTGGGAGGAAGGTGAGGGTTGTGGGGATGGAATCACCTGGAGTTTGTATCCCCACTTTTCTCCGCCTGCTCGGAGGATGCTGCCATCACAGCTCAGCTTTCTCTCCTGCCACCCCTTGAACTGGCTCCAGGGAGAGGCATGAAAACTGGGACAGCTGATGGTACAAGACTGGGAACAGCCAATGGCTCGAGAAGGAAAAGCCCAAACCCCTCTGGCTGGAGCAACCCCCTCCCAGAGCTCGGGGAACAAACACACCAGTGAGCACAGAAACCACCAGGAAAAAACAGCATTAAGGAAAGCCCGTGTATTTAGCACTAAGTCTTTGCCACTGAGAAACACAAGACCAGGCTTTTGCGTCTGCCCTAATTTAGCTCCTTCCCTCTGGAAAGGACTATTTGTGAAATGCTTTGTGCTCATGTCCCTGGCATTAATCAGCCCCTGTCAGCCGCCGGCTCCGCGGATCCCCCTGCACTCGCAGGTGCGCTGCTCTATCCCACCCTCCCACGTGGCAGGTACCCAGTGGCTCCAGCCTTTCACAACAGATATCCAAAGGGCTCAAAAGTGCTTGAAGATTTTCCTTTTAATTAGAGGAGCTCTGGAGACACGCTATATTCATATGTATTTCCTGCTATTTTTTTTTAATTTATTGCTACGTCAGCTATTAAAAAAAAAAAAAAATTTAAAAAAAAGGCAAAAAGAAGAAAGGAAGGGAGCTGCCACAAGCTGAGCGCCTTTCGGGATGACTCACTGCAGCACTGAAATGGCTGCTGGCTTCAGAATCACCCTGCCTCTGCGATTTGCTTCCAGGCTGCAGAAGAGACCACGGCAAGAGGTTTTGCCCCCGGTCCCCGTGTGGAGGATTTGCCGTGTGGTTTTCGGCATAATCTGCCCCGGGCTCCGGCGGGCGGAGACCTGCCTCCCTCAGGAGAGGAAGATGGGGGGAGACATGAAAGGAAGAGATGGCGAGGCATTTCCAGCTGACCTGATTTTCTGCATGTTCCCATCTCCACATCACTGCCAGTTAGCTCAGGAGCAGCAGCAGGGGCATGGGGCTGGCCCGTGCCGTGGGGAGCTGCGCCTTAGCAGGGCCATCGCAAACACAGCTGTGCCAAGGAAGAGCCCTTACACCTCAGTTTGCTGGAAAAGAGTCTGAAAATGGGAGTCTCTCTTTCCTGCCACAGCTTGCCAGTGTCAGTGTGACGGCAGGCCAACAAACTCTGCTTGGCTCTTGGCAGTCAGGCCTTTTGCTTCTGAATTTGTGCAGAAAAGGGAAAATTCACCTCAGGTGCCATTGATGCAGCAGCCAAGTCGCCTCTGAAGGATGCTGTGATGCCAGCACAAACCTGCACAGGGCCTCTGCAGCCTGGGAAATGAACTTCCCTTCTCTGCTGCTGCTTCCAGCCAGAGCTTTGAGCTGCAGCAGGAAACATGGAGGTGTCTCCCCTCCGTGTCTTTCCAGCCCCTTCCCAGGGTGATCCCCTCAGTCTGGGGGGCAGTAAGGGCAGAGCCCTGGCAACTCCCTTCCTACTCATGATTCAGCTCCTCCCCATGGCCCAGAGACACTCACCAAACGTCCTGGTGCTGGGAGAGCTGATTTTGGGGGGGGACAGGGCCAAGGTCTACTCTGTAGTAGAGCATAAACAGGGCTCTGGTGCAGACACGAAGTGCCAGATGGAGTGGGCGCCCTTGCAGCGCCAGGCACAGCTCCTTCCCTGAAAAATGGCTGGATGAGAACTATTTTCAGAAGGGAAAAGAAAATTCACCCTGATCACCATATGTCAGTGACAGGCAGAGAAAACCCCACGTGGGAGCCAGCCCTCCTCCTACCCCGTGGGCTGCACCCTGCTGGGGCTCAGCACCCACCATCAGCCAGGCTCGCAGCTGCCTGGAGCAGACAAAGATGGGCATGTTTATCTTGCAGCTTCCAGAGATGCTCAGCCATCTCTAATTCCCGTAAAAATAAATGCTTTTTGCTTCATATCACAGAGCAGAGGAATTTCCCTCCTTTTTTTTTTCTTTTTTATTTTTTTTTCTGTTTTCTGAGGCCTCCCTCGAAGTCATCCCTTCCCCCTCCCTCCGCTGCCTCCTTGCCATGTAAACAAGCACAGGCACACACAGTCTGACACATCACACACATGGAGACACGCTGATGGCCCTGCAGCGGCCAGCACTGCCTGGCACAAGGACAGGACTGGCAGCACACGCGGGAGGCGGGCGTGCGGGCAGGGGGAAGGATGCTCGCCACCAAAAAGAGCTCTCAGTCCGCCTCGTGCAAGCCTGGAGCAGCTTGAGAGCCCTCAGGCTCCAGCCCCTCGGACTGCAATCAGCAAGCCGATGGAAGGGATGCAGCGGGTGCTGTGAAGTCTCGGCCCGTGCGAGCCGCCTGTCTGCCACAGCCGCTCTGTGCTGGCTGCCGGAGCAATGAGCCATCGCTGCGGGGACATGCAGCCCCGGCCGTCACCCTGGCAAGGTCCCTTTCCCACCCTCTCCTTGCCGTCCCTCTGCTCCAGCAGCTGACTTCTGGGAGAGTTGTGCTTGCAGAGCTTCCCAGGCTGTCTGGGGATGGCCCCGGGCGGCGACAGCGGCAGCTCGCAGACCTGAAACCCAGCGTGTGCCATGCCCGGGACCCGCTGCATTCAGCCACCTCCCAATGAGCCTTTAAAGGGACACCGAGGAGCTCAGCAAGCGAGGGGAGCGCTTCCCCGCGGGGCTGCCCCGGTGCCCTACACACTCCGTGTTCCAAGGAGCGAGATGGAGATGGATCGCACTGAGGGCCGCTGCGAGGGCAGGGGTGCATCGTGTGCCCGGCGCTGGGCGGCACCGCTGCCGGGGCCCTGCTCGGCCTGAACGCGCCCGGCACGGGACCGCCCGGCACTCCCGGCTGCGGGGGCTCAGCCCCCAGGGCAGCGCTTGCCACCCGGGCAGCTCCGCAAAGAACTGGGGTAGCCCAGGGCCCCGTGAGACGGGAACCCCCAAGGCGGCTGCCACAGGCATCCTGCGAGCCCTCCCGGCTTCCAAGAGACTTCCAGCAGGTAAGACTTAAGGAAAACCAAGGGTATCCTCGGCTGGTCTAGATTCCCGGCTCGGTTCCGCGCGACAGCTGTGGCGGTGCCTCCGCAGGGGACACCGCCAGCCTCGCACCGGGCTGTGCCGACCTGCCAGCNCCCGGGGCGCGGCGGGGACCGGCATCCCGGGGCGGGGTGGGGACCCGCGGCATCGGCATCCCGGGGAGCTGCAGGCACCGACATCCCGGGGACCCGCGGCACTGGCATCCCGGGGCGCGGCGAGGACCTTAAGATCGGTAACACAGGGACCGGGGCACCTGCAACCCCAGCACCCGGGGTAACAGCACCCCCGGGCATTGCAGGGGTCAGCACCCCGGGGTGCGTCGGGGAGCCGGGGCACCGGCATCCCGGGGTGAGAGTGCAACCGGAGCAGCAGCATGCGGGGATGGACGGGGAAGGGAGGCACCGACATCCCGGGGTAGCGGGGAGCCGCCGTGCCAGCATCCACACCGCGGGATGCTGCTGGGTGCCGGGGCGCAGGGACACTCCTCCTCGTCCCTCTGCGGGCGGGTGTAGGGGAGTCCCTGGCCCCGGAGCCGGCCTCCCCCGGGGGCTGCATTCCCCCTCCCCGGGGAACGGAGCACGGAAGTCCCTCCGGAGAGCTGTGCACGCGCAGCGTGAGACCTGGGAGTGGAGGCTGGCACAGCGCTGGGCTGTTGGTATATCACCCTCTCCTGCACCCGAGGCGAGCAGGGAGTCCCCCGTCACCCCCATCTCCAGCTCTGGGCATTTTGGTGGCCTCTCAGCGCACAGCAGCAGCTTGTGCTCTGCCTGCAGGGAGCAGCCAGTAGTGGGAATCCCCTTCTATTCTCCCCACTGCCTGCCTGGCAAACCCCGCACCGCCCAAGGCAGGGCTTGGTCCTGAGCATCTTCAAAGCCGATGAGCACAGAGACGCTCAGCAATGGGGATGGGGCCCTGCAGGGGCGATTTTGGATGACCAGAAAGCAGATGTCTCCCCAGTCTTGTCCCAGCATATGGGGACACCACCCTGGAGGAGCTGGGAGGCCACCCAGCCCCACTGGCCCCCTCAGGTACTCAGCAGGGGACCCCCAGTCCTATCCCAGTCCCATGGATCCTGCACAGGATCTCCTCAGTGGTTTGCAGCCGCCACCCCTGCACACCTGGGACGTGCACGGTCACAAGCCCCGGGTGACAGGGCATTTAGGTCTAGGCTGCAGGCAAAGGATAAGAGATTCCTCCTCTTCTACGCATTTCTAATGGCTCCTTTGAGACCAGCCACACAACTCCCTGCTGGGAAGCCTCGCTAAGCTGTAAGTACAGGGGTTTTTATTTGGACTGTTAATCTAAATCCATTGTACCTGGTTGGAAAAGACCCTGTGTGCAATGCTCCCTGCACTTGCTGCATCCTCACTTGAATGTCTATTAGCACCCTCCTTCCCACTCCCTTGAGTTCCCTCTGCCAGGTAGAATAAATATACATAACTTCCATTTGAAAGCCTTTGAGAAAAAAAATATGTTGTCAAGGGAAACTCTTCAGCATTTCTTATAGACATGCTTGATCTGTTTTATATTTTATTTTTACTGTCATAAATGCATATATCAGGGATTTTTTTTTCTCCACAAGATAGATATTAATTTGAACGCCCAACACCCAGCTCACACTGGGCTTGTGTAATTCTGACGGTTGTCTCAAAATAGCTTACAATATATTTCAACATTTATCAGAAAGAGACTGGCTTTATCTGTTCCCTTTTTCCAATCAGTCATGGAAATTTTGGGTCAACTAAAGGAAAATTTTGCCAATTCACTTGATCCCAGACAGACACATTTGTATTCTCTGTCTGTCATGCTTTTAAATAAAAATCACCCAAGCTTCCCATAGTAAGCTTCTGTTTCCCAGCTGATACCCCTGCAAAATGAGAATGGGGTGCTTTGATGGTCCAACAGGGGAGATCACGCTGGGTCCCAGTTGAAAGCCCAGTTTTGTTCTAAAGCTGAGCTTAGCTGTACATGAAACAAATAGGCAAGAGAGTTATAAAACTATTAATTGCTGCTTTAGATTCCTAGATGAAAGCTGTATGTGGGCAGCAATAATTTGGTCTATTCAGAAGCGAACATCAGAAAGGAATGTCTCTGGCACTTCGTGCCCTTCTCCTCGCTCTGCTTCCAGCACAGGAGGGGTGGAGGGATTTCCCTGGAGTACAAATATTGCAGGGTCCTGGCACCCACCTTTTTATTTTGAGCTGGGAGAGAGGCAGGAGCCATCTCCCTTCTGGTTGTCAGGGTTTGGCGTGTCTCACCCAGAGCCACAGCCGCGTACTGAGGATGGTCCGGCTGAGCTGGAGCAATGCTTCAGGCTTGTCCTGCCATCCTCAGCTGTCTTGTGCCCCAGCTCAGCCCCCAAACCACCTTGCCTTTGATTTCGGTGGTGTTTGGCCTGACCTTTCAGAGAGGCTGCTCTATAGGGAGGGTGCAGAGAGAGTGTGAGGCTGGTTTTGGGCTAAGCTGGGTCCCACAGATGCACCTCCAGAGCCCCCCATCTGTGTGTGTGCTTCTAGCCTGAATGCATGAGCATCCTTCTGGAAGGAACCTGGATTAGTCATCCCTACCCCACAGATGGGCTGTGTGATGTCTTCTCTGGAAAAGCTAATCTGTCACTGAAATTCCAATTTATCCCTGAAAAGAAGTGTTTACACCCCTTCCTCTCCCTTGCTTTTGGTTTAAGCGTTAAAACAACGGATCCTTCTCCTTCTTCCCTCCCCTTTGAAAGGCAAGACAATGAGTCCATTAAGCTCTGAGGTTTATCACGGTTTCCTCCTCCAGCCGTGGTGTGATGGAAGCCTGGCTGTGGTGCAAAGCTGTGTCTTTAAGGAGCCCCGGCCGGGAGATGCAGTTGAGTTCGCAGATGCCTTTGCCAGGCTGTTTCACACAAATCTGGCATTTCCTGCACCCACAGCCCTGCTCAGCTTAAAAACACCCCCAGGGCTTTACCATGGCTCCATTACCTGTTCCTCTGCAGCTCTGCTCTGACCTACAGATTTAGATGTCCTGCAGGTCCCTCCCAGTCTGACAAACCTTTTACACCGAGTTTCTCGGACTGGAAAGCAGGGAGAGCCCTGGTGTTTGCCCCATAAATCCTGTGAGATGGCTGGTGAGGGAGAAAGGGTTGCAGTGGGGTCCACGGGACTCCCCTGGGTGGAGGGACCCAGCTGATGTCACTGAGCTGGCCTTGGCCCTCGGTGGCTGCTGTGGGACCAGGCTGTCCTGTGTGGAGTCTGCTAACACCTCAGCATCACTGCAGGGACTGCAGCCTTTTTTCCCTCAGCTCCTGCTGCCTGTCTGTGCCCTCTGTCCCTGTGGCCCCTAAAACCTCGGAAAATTCTGTGGGTGACACAAAGACAGGAAAAAATGTAATTCCTCGACAAAGAGAGCAAGGCAGTGTCCCTCAAACCCCACCAGTCTGTGCCAGGGGCAGGGGGATCCCGTGAGTACAGGGCTGCTCCATGTGTCCCCTGGTTCTTTTGATGAAAAAGGCAGGTGGAAAAATCAGATTTCAAGGTGGTGCATAAAGATCACAACCCTTTTTATTTGCCTTTTTGCTCTAAATTTCTGGTCAAGACAGGTAAATGCATCTGAAGGTATGGGAATGCTTCTCTTTCTTTGGTGTTTTAACTGTTTCTCATTGGAAAATAGAATTTGTGCTGCACAAAAAAGCCCAGCTCCCTAAAACATATAAATTCCTAAAACACAATTGAAATCAAAACTCTGGATTTTTATTTCCCCATCGACATACAGATTTTATTCAGTCATCAATAACCTTGAATCATGTTTCTGTTATGTTTCAACATTACGAAAATTATCTTAATATTTTACATGGCAGAACACACAAGGGGAAACAAAACAGGGAGATGAATTGTTTTGACAATTCTTCCTCTCAAATTCTACCTAAAACTCACATCTTCTGTGACAATACTTTGATTTTGGCAAAACTGCCTGTGCTGCTGGAAAGATTGCACCATCTAAGGACTTTCTGACCAGGTCTAATTAGCAGCGTAGGTAGTGGGGATACAAAGCACTTTGGCAGAATCGCAGCAGTGGTGATTTGACAAGATCTAATTTTTCCTCCGGGAGGCTCTTTGGGGAATAAATCTTCTCTTCAGTGACTAATTACCTGTTTGAAGAAGGAGAGCCCCATGGGTGAGGTGCTGGAGGTGCATTAAACTGCCTTCCTTAGGCCAGCAAAGGGAGAAATGTTAGGAGGTAAAAAAAGCAAGGAAAAGTTTCACATGGAAAAATCATTGGCTTTTCTTTTTTTAGCTTCCATACCACAGGAGAACAACTGTCTAAAGGTGTTTCTCTCCCCTTCTCTCCCCTTGATCCTCACTTTTCAAAATGCAAACATCCCTCCTCACTCCCCAGGGTGCTTCTGGCCCCCCTCACCCAGGAGCACCCAGACCTGGGGGAGCCCTGTGTCCCCTCCAGCCCCACTGTCTCACCCACAGGTGGAACCCGCTCCTGCTCTGCTGATCATGGTCAACAAGACCTTAAATTACTGGGGTCCCAGTTTTGAGGAGGACGTTATCAACATCAACGTGGGGGGTCTGAGGAGGCGGCTCAGCTCCAGCGCCCTCTCCAAGTTCCCCGACACCCGCCTGGGCCGGCTGCTCTCCTGTGACTCGGAGGAGTCCATCCTGCAGCTCTGCGATGACTACGACGTGAGCGCCAGGGAGTTCTACTTCGACAGAAACCCCGGCTTCTTCCTCTACGTCCTGCACTTCTACCAGACGGGCAAGCTGCACGTCATGGAGGAGCTGTGCGTCTTCTCCTTCTGCCAGGAGATCGAGTACTGGGGCATCAATGAATTCTTCCTGGACTCCTGCTGCAGCTACCGCTACCACGAGCGCAAGCTGGAGAGCCGGCACCACAACTGGGACGAGGAGAGCGAGGTGAGCAGCGTGGACACGTCCCCTGATGAGATCTCTGACATCAACCACGACCTGCTGCGCTACAGCACCCTGCGCTGCGGCAACGCGCGCAAGCGCCTGTGGCTCACCATGGAGAACCCCGGCTACTCCATCCCCAGCAAACTCTTCAGCTTCGTGTCCATCAGCGTGGTGCTGGTGTCCATAGCCACCATGTGCATCCACAGCATGCCCGAGTACCAGGAGGTGGATGAGAATGGCAACGTGCTGGATGAGCCCATCCTGCACAAGCTGGAGTATTTCTGCATCTCCTGGTTCACCTTCGAAGTATCCGCCCGCCTCCTGCTCTCGCCCAACCCCAGGAAGTTCTTCAAGCACCCGCTGAACCTGATTGACATTGTCTCGGTGCTGCCCTTCTACTTCACCCTCCTGGTGGACGTGACCATGGGCAGTGACTCGGAGCTGGGCAACCTGGGCAAGGTCGTGCAGGTGTTTCGGCTCATGAGGATATTCCGGGTGCTGAAGCTGGCCCGGCACTCCACTGGACTGAGGTCACTGGGAGCCACCTTGAAGGTAAACTGGCTCTCTATCTCCTGATCTACTCCTTTAGACTCGGGGCAAGGAGACCTCTGGCATGGCTGGGGGATGTGGAAGTCCCTACTTGCAGGGAGCTCCCAGCTCTGGGTGGTGCCTGGTGAGCTTGCTTGGGGTGCTGGGTTGGGCTGTTGGTTGTGTGCTAAAGGAAACGAGCGTGAGGAGCACTGACTGCATGAGTGCTCTGCACACACACTGCACAAACACCAATCCACCCCATTTTGCTTCATGCAGCACTGGTGCTTCCAGGCTCTCAGCCATCCCACTGTGGTATGAAAGCTTCATGGCACAGCTCTGGGATAGACTCAGCCAGGCACGGGTGGACGGGAATGTCCCACCAGAAGAGAGTCAGTGCCAGGCTGGGCTGAGAGTGACCTGCTGAGCAGGTAGCAGGCCAGCCAGCAGCTGCTGGGTCTGCCAGCACCAGCATGTGTGGCTCAGGGCTGCTCCTGTCCCCAGTCTGGGGAAAGGGGAAGCCTCCTAAGGGCATGCTGCCAGCTGATCCTTGTGCCTGCTGAGACTCAGAGTGACACCTGCTACCAATGTCCCACTGCACATGGGGCTCATGCTGGGCACGGGGGGATGATCACCAGGGCAAACACCTCATCTCTGCCCCTGGGCCCCATGCTCAAACCAGAAGACTGTGTTTTCAAGCATTGCTTGCACAAATATCCCTGTGCTTTCCCCCCTTCAAACAAATAGCCAAGGAAGCAATCTTTGTAACAGAGCCTGAAATTCAACCAAAGGGCCACTCTCCTCCCACTCAGTGCCAGGCATGGGAGGGAGCTGCAGCTCGTGGTGCTGCTGCCTCTGAGCGGCCAACACAGGCATGAGTAGCTGGGGACACCCTGTTTTCACTGCTGCAGCAGTGACAGGGTTGACACGGGGTGTACTGGCATTGGCAGGACTTGACTGCTGGGGTTGGACCCATTCCTGTGGCTGAGTCATGGGGAAAAGCAACTGTTCANCGGCTGGTCTAGATTCCCGGCTCGGTTCCGCGCGACAGCTGTGGCGGTGCCTCCGCAGGGGACACCGCCAGCCTCGCACCGGGCTGTGCCGCCCTGCCAGCCGCTTTTGCCAAAATCAGGTCGCTGGTCTCGTCCGGTGGGCTCTCCCCGGGCATCCTTAGCCCCGTCCCCTATACAGATCTCGGGAGCGTCTGGGGGAGACAGGAGCAGCCGGGAACCGGGCACCAGCCATCTGGAACCGGGAATTGGGAACCGGGCTCTCCCCGGCTGCTCCCGCGCCGCGGCGCCGGCGGGCGGGCGGAGGGCGGCACCGGGTAGGGCGGCGGGCGGGACCCCCCGGC